>JAJOOO010024956.1:0-21013 GCA_029582685.1 Solanum piurae | reverse complement strand
GATTGCCATTTCATTAGGGAGAAAATTCAAATTGGTCTTATGCATACCAAGTATGTATCTACCACAAAATAACTTGTTGATATATATCTTGACTAAGGGCTTTGGTAGACTTCAATGCTCTTATCTAAGTTCCAATCTAGCTTGATGTTGATTGGCAGTTATTAGTTCCCTTATTCTGTGACATTAAATCTGCTCTTAAGATTGCAACTAGTCTTATATTTTATGAGAGAACTAAACACATCGATATAGATTGCCATTTCATTAGGGAGAAAATTCAAATTGGTCTTATGCATACCAAGTATGTATCTACCACAAAATAACTTGTTGATATATATCTTGACTAAGGGCTTTGGTAGACTTCAATGCTCTTATCTAAGTTCCAATCTAGCTTGATGTTGATTGGCAGTTATTAGTTCCCTTATTCTGTGACATTAAATCTGCTCTTAAGATTGCAACTAGTCTTATATTTTATGAGAGAACTAAACACATCGATATAGATTGCCATTTCATTAGGGAGAAAATTCAAATTGGTCTTATGCATACCAAGTATGTATCTACCACAAAATAACTTGTTGATATATATCTTGACTAAGGGCTTTGGTAGACTTCAATGCTCTTATCTAATTTCCAATCTAGGTTTGAGGAACATCTTCATATCACCTAGCTTGAAGGAGGTATTGAGCAGATGAAGATTGATACATGCTAAAGTGTCAAAGTTACTAAGCTAGATGTGTAGTGAATTGCAGTGAGTTATAAGATATTACATTAATAGTTAACTGGTTAGATGTATACTGAACAACTTGAGTAAGTTATCAGGAAGAAATAACTATATTTACACCTGTATAAAAATTAGCTAAGTTTTAAGACTCAAAATTTCTTGCTGAGAATGATGAGATAATAATCTGCAGTTAAAAAAAAACATACTTTAGATCTATAGATATATTGTAAAAATCATATTTTCCAATACCTGAAATTAGTTTTATCAATTCTTTAACATAGATGATTAGAATAGAAGGATACTACAATACTTGATAATTGGTTAATTCCTAATCTCGTGTGAGACAGTAAATTCAAGTACATAATGTACTCATTCAAATCTGTAGAAATATTGTAAAGGTTGGGACCTTAGCTATGGTGATGAACAAGAAAATAGATATCCAAACCACAATAATGCCGATACAAAGCTATAAAGAACATCGTTGTGGCTACAACTTCTCAATTCCCTAAATATTTCTCAACATTAAAATTTCTAGGATGAGCTACATATATAGGTTCAACCAATAAACAAAAATAAATAGTACTTAATTAAAAAAGAGTGTGGCTTTGCACCACCTAAAACCTATAAGCAAAGTCATGGCAATTTTGGATCCGTTCAAATTTCTTCGAATTTGAAACTAACATTGGGTGATTCTCGGTGGAATTGTTTTATCTTATCCATCATCTGTGTACCCCGATGAAACTGCCCACTATTCCAAATGAAGATTTCCTTAAGTACCGGTGCAGATGCCAATATAAAATTCACTAATTCTATTTCCATATCAAAACCAATAAAATAACGCCTCTCCACACTTTTAAGTAGCTTCATAGCAACACACGAGATTGCTTTGGCTCCTAAGAATTGTATAACAGGTTCCACCACAAAGCCTTCTACTTCCTGCAAAAATTTTGGTAACAGTTAGGCGGATTCAGATGAAGAAACTGTAACATCTCGTAAATAGAAATAACTAGGAAAGAGTTCAAAATCTGGGGAAAGAATCATTTTTGGAAACTATATGAAAGTCTGGAAAATTGTGAAGTATGTTCGTTGAGTTTTAGGTCAACTTCAAATAGCCAGACATCCTAGCTCAGGCTGAAATAGGTGTATTTCCAGATATGGTTGGAAATCTCTTGGAATAAAATTTTCAACGCCGCTGAGTTTGCGCGATTTCGAGTTGGTATGAGTAAGTTTTGCCCTTTGGAAGTTGGGCTGTTTGAATAAAGAAAGTCTAATCCGGATTTTAGAAGGGTAATTTAGTCTTTTTCTTACCTAATTATTCTAATTCGATTTTAGGAGTTAATTGGGATAAAATCAGATTTTAGTCAGTTTAGAAAAGTTGAAGTTTCACGGTAGGGCTTGGAGAAAGGAGAAAAGAGGACAAGGGATAAGAGAAATCAAAATTCGTCAAGATTGCCAAGTTTAGCTTGTGGGTTTCATCAAGGGGTGATCTCTAAGAGGTATGTGAGATTACATAGCATTGGGTTAGTACACTCATGCGCCAACCATGATTCATTTCAGCAAATTTAAGACTTTGAAAGTTTAGAAATTGAGTTCTTGATGAACATTGTCTAAAGTTTTGTTTGAATTTCTTGTGGGTTGTGTTGTTGGAATTTCTTGCAATTTGATTCATGTTTCCAGGTGAAATTTTTGTTTGAATCTATAATATATTGAGGTTATAAATGATTCTAAGTGTATGGGAAAGGAACCATTGAAGTTTAGAGGGTTTAGACTTGAAAAACGAGCAAGAAAAGTCGTAGAACACCTAGGGAAAGGGGTGGGGCGTCGCACCAGCCAGCGATCCCCAAAAGTTCCTCTGAACTTTCACCCTTGGGGTACCGTGCCAGCCAGCGTTTCCCAGGTCTGGTTCTAAACTTCAAGGGCTGGAGCTCTGCGCCTCTCAGAGCGCCAGGGGCACAAGTTCTTCCCATTTCTTTTCCACCTTTTTGTACTTGTTCCTTAGCAATGTACCTATGTTATCTAGTTGATTCCAACACTCTAAGGTACATCTAAACATCATGAAATCATTCATAAATATGAGATCATGAACCTTCGATCCATAATCCAATTCAAGGAAAGTTAGGATCAAAGTCAAGAGAAAATAAGAGTCAAGTCTAGAAGTTAAGAAGCAAGTCAAGAGAAGTTTATAAAGTTTTCTAACGTCTTTCGCAAACATTTGAACTTATTTTAAGACTTAAGTTTCAAGTTAAGAAAAAAGTAAAGAGTTGTTCATTTCTCAAAAAAGTTATAAGGGAACTAAGTATTCCCAAGAGTTTTAAAATGTTTTCACATTTGAGCAAGAAAGGGAACACCAATTCCAAGAGAGTTTTTAAGCTAAGTTTTGAGTAAATATATCAATCCAAAGAAAGAAGTTGTTTTAAAAATGTATTATCTAAGTATATTTTGGGTTTAGTATTGAGAACCGATATGGGGATGCAAGTTTATATTAACTGAAGTCTTCATAAACATGTAGCCATCATGGGTAGTAAATGATCATACTTTTTAGATGACTCCTTAAGATGCTTTTAGCATAGACTGGTGGATCCTCTTAGTTAAGTGTTCTATATGATGAAAAAGTACAGGACAATTTTGGCAGCGTGGTCAAGACGTTGTATCACCACTTAAGCACATAGTGGTGGTTGTCGGTTAGACAAACTCCCATATAAGCTATATTACTTTATTTTATGAGTAAAGTTGAGTTTGTTATTGTATTTTCTTTTAACGAACTAAGTTGCTTTTACTATTTTATAAAGTTTTTCATATATTGCATGTGTTTCATTGCTTTGTTATGAGTTAAGTTATTCATGAGTTCAGAAGAGCTAAGGTAAGTATGTTTTTAAGAATCTTTTCATGCCTATGTTATGTTTAACATTCCAATTCGTATACTCATCGTTCAATGTACTGATGCCAGTTGGCCTGCATCATTTTATGATGCAGACACAAGTAACCAAGATTAGCATCTAGTGCTTTGTTGATCAGGTTCAACATTCAGAGTCAGTTGGTGAGCCTCCTTGCTTTCTGAAAGGCTTTTTTTTACCATTTGCTTTCTAGTTTTCAGTTGTTAGGATGATCGGGGGTACTGTCACGACAACCCTCTTTGTTTTAGAGGCTTCATAGACATATAGTAGATCAGTTGTCTTTACATTATCATTTCATATGTTAAGGCTTGAGTTTCCATTTTGGTCAAGTTGAATGTTTGACTTTTTAAGCATTCCCAGTATTTTAAAATTCAAGTGAGTACAGTGCTATTGATCATTATAAATATGCATAGAGTCTTCCTCTGAGTAAGTAAGCCAGACCAAGGGTTCGCTTGGGGCCATCAATGGTTGTCAAGTGCCAGTCTTGTCCTGGGTGTAGGCTCGAGGTGTGAAAAACTTGGAATCAGAGCACAGAGTTCAAGAGTCCTACGGAGTCTATGAAGCTGTGTCTGTAGAGTCCTAGTTATCGGTGTGAAGCATGCCACATCTATAATTAGGAGGCTACAACATTTAGGAAATATCTCACTTTTTTCATATTCAGTTTGTGCGATAGAGTTAATCTCTATATAGTTTCTTTGTACTCGTGCTTATGCCTAATTGATTTTGAGCTGGCCTATGGCCGAGAGTGCCTTCATGAGGCATTTCTTTCCTCGTGAGCTAAGAGAACCAAAGAGATGGTTGATGACATGAGGAGCAGGATGAGTTTATTTGTAGTTGGGTTGACTCGTCTGTCAAATAAGGAAAGTAAGGCAGCCATGCTAATAGGTTACATGGGCATAGCAAGGCTGATGATCTATGTGCAACAAGTAGAGAAGAACTAGCTGAAGGATAGAGAAGAGCTTGAGAATAAGGGGGCTATGAAATTAGGGAATGAATACGAGCACCAAAAGAGTAATGTGAACCGATCTTCTTTCCAACATAAGCAGAAAGGACCTGATCCATCATCTGCTAGTGCACTTGCACCAAGGAACCAATGTGAGTACAATAGTCAAAATTCTTAGAACTTCAGAGCTAGACCTGCGCTTTCGCAAGGTAGTAAGGCACAAGGGGGGTACTAAGACTCCTGCATGTGCTAAGTGTGGTAGGAGATATTCAGGGGTGTGTCGTGATGGCTCCACTAGTTGTTTCAACTGTGGACAGAACAACCATTTTATGAGAGAGTGTCCTAAGAGCAGACATAGTAATGGTAATGGGGGCAATGAAGCCCAGTCTTCTTCAGTTGCTCCACCAGATAGAGCTGCATCTAGATGAGCTACTTTAAGGGCAGGCGGAGAAGGAACCATCTTTATGCTATCAGTAGTCACCGAGAGCAAGAGGATTGTCCATATGTTGTCACTGGTATGATCTAAGTCTTCATTTTGATGTTCTTCCTGAGCAATATCTTGAGCGTTCAGTGTTTCTACAACTGATGATGAGTCTATTCTAGTAGAAAGAGTCTATCATAATTGTTCCGTTTCCGTCAATCACAAGAGTACCATGGATGATTTAGTTGAGTTAGACATGGTAGAGTTTGATGTCATTCTAGGTATGGACTGGTTTCATGCCTGTTATGTATCAATATATTATAGAACTCGAGTAGTCAAATTCCAGTTTCCAATGAACTAGTTATAGAGTTGAAGAGCAGTTCAACAATGCCTAAGGTTCGTTTTATTTCATACCTTAAGGTGAGAAAGTTAGTTTCCAAGGGGTGTGTCTATCACTTAGTCTGAGTTAATGACTGCAGTGTTGAGATACCTCCTATTCACTCAGTTTCTATAGTAAAAGAGTTTCCATAAGTCTTTCCAAATAATCTTCCTGGAGTCCCTCCTGAGAGAAAAATAGACTTCGGTGTAGATACTATTCTTGATACTCATCCTATCTCTATTCCACCATATAGCATGGCACCAACAGAGTTAAAAAAGTTAAAAGAGCAGTTGAAAGATCTTTTAGAGAAAGGTTCCATTCGACTAAGTAGCTCACATTGGGGCGCTCCGGTCCCATTTGTGAGAAAGAAAGATGGTTCCCTTAGGATGTGTATATATTACCGTCAGTTGAAAAAGGTTACCATCAAGAATAAGTATGCTTTTTTGAAATTGATGATCTTTTCGATCAGCTTCAGGGTGCTACTTGTTTCTCTAAGATAGACCTCAGATCTGGCTACCATCAGTTGAAAGTAAGGGAATGTGATATTCCCAAGATAGCATTCAAGACACGTTATGGTCACTATAAATTTTTGGTCAGGTCGTTCGGTTAGACTTATGCACCTGCAACATTCATGGACCTTATAAATAGAGTTTTCAAACATTATTTTGATATGTTGTTATCGTCTTTATTGATGACATACTAATTTATTCAAGGAATGACTAGTCATCTCAGAACAGTTCTTCAGACTTTAAAAGGGAATGAGTTATATGCTAAGTTCTCTAAATATAAGTTTTGGCTTGAGTCTGTGGCATTCCTGGGTCACATAGTTTCCGGTGATGGAATTAATATTGATACTTAGAAAATTAAGGTTGTGCAGAATTAGCCTAGACCCGCATCTCCAATGGATATTAGGAGTTTCTTGGGTTTGATTAGATATTATAGAAGGTTCATAAAGGGGTTCTCATCTATTTCATCCCCTTTGACCTAGTTGACTCAGAAGACAGTGAAGTTTTAATGGTCTGAAAATTGTGAGAAAAACTTTCAAGAATTGAAAAAGTGGTTGACTACTGCCCCAATATTGACCTTACCAGAAGGTATGCAAGGCTTTGTGGTCTACTGTGATGCATCTAGAGTTGGTTTGGGTTGCGCGTTAATGCAGAATGGCAAAGTTATAGCTTATGCCTCCAGACAGTTGAAAGTTCATGAGAAGAACTACCCAACCCATGACTTAGAGTTAGCTGCGGTGGTATTTACTTTGAAGATATGGTTTCATTATTTGTATGGTGTTCATGTTTATGTATTCAGTGATCACAAGAGTCTTCAGTATGTGTTTACTCAGAAAGAGCTTAATTTTAGACAAAGGAGGTGGTTGGAATTACTTAAGGATTATGACATGAGTATTCTTTATCACCCAGGTAAGGCTAATATGGTTGCTGATGCTTTAAGAAAGTTGTCTATGGCAGTACCGCCCATGTTGAAGAAGAAAAGAGAGAGTTAGTGAGAAATGTACATAGACTTGCATGCTTAGGAGTCCGACTAATGGATTCAACAGAAGGAGGAGTACTGGTAATGAATGGGGTTGAATTTTTATTAGTGTCAGAAGTGAAAGAAAAAGAAGACCAAGTTCCTATTTTGCTTGAATTGATGGAAAATGTTCATAAGCAAAAGGTATTAGCTTTTGAACAAGGGGGAGATGGCGTATTAAGTTATCAAGGTAGATTGTGTGTACCAATGGTGGATGGACTCCAAGAGAGGATCATCGAGGAAGCTCATAGCTCCAGATATTCCATTCATCCGAGTTCCACAAAGATGTTTCGTGATTTGAGAGAAGTTTATTGGTGGAGTAGCATGAAGAAGGGCATTGTAGAATTTGTCGCCAAGTGTCCGAATTGCCAACAAGTTAAAGTGGAGCATCAAAGGCCCAGTGGTTTAGCTCAGACTATAGAACTTCTAGAATGTAAGTGGGACATGATTAATATGGATTTCATCACAGTTTTACCAAGGTATCGCATGCAACATGATTCTATTTGGGTAATTATTGACAAAATGAAAAAATTAGCCCATTTTTTATCGGTAAAGAAAACTCATTCAGCAAAATATTATGCTAAGTTGTATCTTCAAAAGGCGGTAAGACTTCATGGGGTTTCGGTACCAATTATTTCAGATAGAAGTGCGTAATTTACTGCACAGTTTTGGAAGTCATTCCAAAAAGGCTTGGGTTCAAAGGTGAACTTAAGTACCACATTTCATCCTTAGACTGATGGGAAAGCAGAGCGCACCATTCAGACCTTAGAGGATATGTTGAGGGCGTCCGTGATCGATTTCAAAGGTAATTGGGATGATCACCTACCTCTCATTGAGTTTGCTTACAACAATAGTTACCACTCTAGCATCCAAATGGCTCCTTATGAACCTCTTTATGAGAGAAGATGCAGATCTCCTATTGAATGATTTGAAGTTGGTTAAGCTGGGTTGATAGGACCAGATTTAGTTCATCAAGCTATGGAGAAGGTGAAAGTGATTCAAGAGAGGTTGAAAACGGCACAGAGTCGTCAGAAATCCTACACTGATGTTAGGAGAAGGGAGTCAGAGTTTGAAGTAGATGATTGGGTGTATCTAAAGGTTTCACCTATGAAGGGCATTATGAGATTTGGTAATAAGTGGAAACTTAGCCCCCGGTATATTGGACCTTATCAAATGGCCAAGAGGATTAGCAATGTTGCTTATGAGTTGGAGCTACCCCAAGAGTTAGCAGCGGCTCATCCGGTCTTTCACATCTCCATATTGAAGAAGTGCATAGGTGAACCTTCATTGATCATACCAACTGAAGATAGGATCAAGGATAACTTATCTTATAAGGATATTCCTGTTTAGATTCTAGATCGACAAGTTCACAAGTTGAGGACTAAGGAAGTACCATCAGTCAAAGTCTTGTTGGCATTTTATTTATTTATTGGCATGTTGTGTTTGCTTTTCTTGTTAGGTATTTGAAATGTATGAGTGATATTACACCCTTAACCTAGTAAGAGTAATATCATTCAATGACAAATTTTTCCTGGGGGGAGATATTGTAACATCTCGCAAATTGAAATAACTAGGAAAGAGTTAAAAGTTGGGGAAAGAATCATTTTTGGGAAGTATATGAAAGTCTGGTAAAATGTTAAGTATGTTAGTTGAGTTTTTGGTCAACTTCAAATGGCCATAACTCCTATATCAGGATGAGTTAGGTGTATTTCCAGATATGGTTGGAAATCTCTTTGAATAACCTTTCCAACTTTGGTGAGTTTGCATGATTCCGAGTTTGTATGAGTGAGCTATTCCCTTTGGAATTTGGGCTCTTTGAATAAGGAAAGTCTAATCTGGACTTTGGAAGGGTAATTTAGTCTTTTCCTTACCTAATTATTCTAATTCATTTTTAGGAGTTAATTGGGGTAAAATAAGATTTTAGTCAGTTTAGAAAATTTGAAGTTTCACTCAAGGGCTTAGAGAAAAGAGAAAAGAGGAGAAAGGAGAGGAGAAATCAATATTCGTCAAGATCATCAATTTAGCTTGTGGATTTCGTCTAGCGGTGATCCCTACGAGGTATATGAGATCACATAGCATTGGGTTAGTTCACCCACATGCCAACCATGATTCAATTTAGCAAATTTAAGTACTTTGAAGTTTTAGAAATTGAGTTCTTGATTAACATTGTTGAAAGTTTTGTTTGAATTTCTTGTGGGTTGTGTTGTTGGATTTTCTTGCAATTTGATTCATGTTTTTGGGTGAAATTTTGGTTTGAATCTATCATATATTGAGGGTATAAATGATTCTAAGTGTTTGGGGAAGGAACCATTGAAGTTTAGAAGGTTTAGAGTTGAAAAACGAGTAAGAAAAGTGGTAGAACACCTGGTGAGAGGGGTGGGGCGTCGCGCCATCCAGCGCTCCCCAAAATTTCCTCTGAACTTTCACCCTTGGGGTGCTGCGCCAGACAGCGCTCTCTAGGTCTGGTGCTGAACTTAAAAGGCTGGCGCTCCGTGCCTCTCAGAGCGCCAGGGACGCTAGTTCTTCCTATTTCTTCTCCACCTTTTCGTACTTGTTCCTTAGCAATGTACCTATGTTATCTAGTTGATTCCAACAATCTAAGGTACATATAAACATCATGAAATCATTCATAAACATGAGATCACGATCCTTAAATCCATAATCCAATTCAAGGAAAGTTAGGATCAAAGTCAAGAGAAGTTAAGTGAAGTCTAGAAGTTAAGAAACAAGTCAAGAGAAGTTTATAAAGTTATCCAGGACATTACAAGGAAAATTGCTAATTTTAGCACTCTTCATGGTTATATACACATGATTTTAGACAATTCAAAAAAATCAGATCTTAAATAAAGAAAATATCCAAATTCTCATAAATGCACATTTCAACAATGTATGCATAGTCTTATATATAACTACTAGTTCAACATTTTCAATCGCATAGAAATTTATCATTTTTCAATTATGAGAGAGAAAAAATAAAGATGAATGAAAGAGTACCAGAAAATGTTGATTGGAGACAACAATGGTGGAAGCATGAATTTAGAAGGATATTTCATCCAAATACACCGTACATTTTTTGGCAAGGGGAACAACAAAGCTACTTCCATTTATATAAATTTTTTTTCTGAAAATCTATTCTTGCAATCGGAAAAAATTATATTAGAGCAATTAGCTCATGCTCTATCTTTTGAATGTTAGACATCTATTTCCATTTCAAGAAAATGATTTTAGAGAAATATATATTAAGCATATGAGATATCAACTGTGCAATTTCTTAAAAACTAAAATCAGCTCCAATGACTATATGAATTATGCATAGATCGGAAATAAATAGAAATAGGCTCCAAAAAGTCCTTGGGAGTTCCGCCTAAGGCTTTTGTCTAGTGGGAAATGTGCTGCTTGTGTTGTGTGGATTAGGCATACATATTGGGTTTGGGTTTACAACAAACAAAACCTACCATTTAAGTCGAGAATAATATACATCAAGATTAGTTATTTATTGAGTTGCGAAATTGTTTCTACTATGTGGATTTTTTTGTTACACATACGAAGAGAGAGTTACAAAAATAAAGTTGAATTCATAGGCTTACCTGTCGTAGAGCATCCTCTACTTCTCTGTTCTCTGTTTCATTTTTCTCTGGATGCTCGGTGTTTCATTCTTCTCTCTTAAATATCAAACTTTAGAATTTGAAATCAATGATTAATGTTAAAAAATATGAAATAATAAATGAGTAATGAAGGGTTGGAGTCAAAATCACTTACCCAAAAGTATAATTTTGATAAGTCTCATGGAAATCACATAAACCAAGTTCTTAGAGTTCAAAAGTAGAGGAATGGAGGAATAAATATAAATTTTAGGAAATACGAATCTGCCTAGGTCAGTTACTTCACGTGATCACGACTCAGTCCAGGTGATCGTAAAGAGGATAATAAGTCAACTCATTTTTTACTTGCGCGACCGCAACACAGTTTTCACATTTCAATGCCGAGTATGCTTAAACTTATGCAATCCAGGTGGGTCTCATGTGAGTGCAATGCACAAGAAACATAACTTATGCGATCGCGGAAGAAGATCCCATGACTTCAATGAACAATTCACCAGACATCAGTAACAATAGAAACGAGAACAAACTAATGCACAAAATTCTCTGAATGGATCCTCGGGATTCATTTGGAAACCTATGCACACAAACAAAATATACTACCCCAGTAAATTCATTGTTCCAGAATGAGAAAATTGTCTAAACCCCCCCTCCCCCCAACCTATACCCAAAATCTCAACTACACACTCCAACTTCACGGGTGTCCTATTGCCCCATGAACATTTTATTTCTCAATTTACTGCACGCTTGAGTGCTGACCTATCATAGGAGGTGAGAACACGTCCTCTAGTCACATTAGAAGTGGCAAGAGCCTTAAATTTTGACAATTTTTTTTTATTTCTCCAATGGTCATCTTTTCCAACTTAAATAAACCATTGGTCCTTCTTCCCCACCATTAAACCTTGTTCCTTTTAAAAATATTTCATGATTTTCTTTCAAAAATAGGTAGGGTTTAATTGTTTATGTTCATTTCTACTTTAAATATTGAATTTAGGGTTTGTAATCTTCTCTAATTTCTTATTAAGGGTCTCCAATTTGAATTTTGATTTTCTCAAAATTCATCAAAAATGACAAATGAAAACTTGAATTAACTTTGTATGGATGAATCAGACCCAATGCACAATGCTGTAGTGAGATGCGAATTTTGTTGAATTTGCAAACTCCTTGGTCAAAATTAAATCGGGGAAGAAGCTTTTAGTCTTTCCCATGCTATGGTGTATGTGTTTTCCCTTGTATTCTTGCTTCACTTCATATTGAACGAGGCTAATGTACTATTTTGGATTATTTTCAGTCTAAAAATTGTAATTTTTTTTGATGGAGGGACAAAGAAGAAGTGGATCCAAGATCAAGTTTTTATCCTTCCAAGATTGATGAACAAAATCAATGAGTTGGAGCAAGAATTATGGATTATACAAGTTCATATTGACAACTGGAGTAACTCTAATTTGTTATTGGAGAGGAAACTCAATAAAAGGTGGAAATGGTGTAGGTTCAATAGGAAGATACTTTTGTGTATTTTAATTTGTGTTTTTACTATGTTCATCTTCCAAAGTAGTATTTAATTTGGATTTCTCTTTGATTTGTATTGTTGATATGTTTAATCAGAATTTATATCTATGTTGTTAATTGAACCTTGTATATTGCACTTCATATCTGAACTAAACAACCAATAACCTAGTCATTCATTCATACTTCAACATAGACAACACAACACCATTTATAAAACACAAAACCAACACAACATTATTTCTATAGTCAATTGAACCAACACAACACCATATATAAACACACCTACACCTGAATAGCCAGATACAATTGAATAGACAACAAAAAAACATTTCACCATTCATTCATAAGGCCTCACATAAGGCAGAATTTATCAAAATAAAGTCATATTCACAAGGCCTCACATAAGGCAAAATTTACTAATATAAAGTCATATTCATAAGGCCTCACATAAGGCAAAATTTACCAACAAACAAACCCCAAAATAGTAGGCCAATAATGAAATAGTTTGCATGTCTTGACTAACTTAAAAGTGCTTAAATAGATCAATATCACTACAACTTCCATGGCATCTTTGACTGTGAAGAAGTCTTATTTTAACTTGGATTATTTGAACTACTTCACATTGTCTTCTTTTTTTGCTTCTTTCTTAGCTCATGAAGTTTGCTTGTTGAGATGTTGCTTTACCATTCCATTTCAGCTTACTTGTATTACCTTAAATTATTATCAATTAAAACTCCAACCATTTTACGGTTTTCAAAACTCATGGAAGGTTGCATAATCAAGAGAGAACAAAATAGGAACAAGAGACACACTTCAACCAAAGGAGCACTATAATATAAACAAAAGTAAAGTATTACAATCATCAAAACTCAAAATAACAAAATACAATTAAAAAAAGAGGGAATATTGGCTCAAAAGGTCTCATCCCACCAAAAAAATAAAGCAGTGTCCTTAATACAATGAAAATAAATGTACGAGAGGCTAAGATAAAGAGGTCCCTCGACAAACATTGCATGTGGAGCACTCTCATGTAGAGTCTAAGGTGGGGATACCTTATGAGGGGCATCAATGCCCGATTAATAGATTACTAGAGGCAACGAGGGAAGGCTCAACTGGGGCATCATTGCCCATCTCATAAGTCAGAGCGATGGGGGAGGCTGAAGTGACTCCACTAGTGCCAACCGCTGAAATCTCTCGAAGGGATCGCTCTAGGGTTTCCTAAAGAATGACCTCCTCGGTATCCTACATCACAGTTAAGGTCTGAGCAATCCCATGCTCCTAACTCCTCAACTCATCCTCAGTCATCTCCTCGGCCAACTCATTCTCGACCCTCTCACTATCAACATCAACCACAAAACCACTCGCACCTATCTCAGGTTACTCACTGGGAAGAGGCACCATACTAGGAATCTCTGGCATGGAGGCAGGAGAAAATAGTTGGGGAACATCACCCTGAAGCATGGATATGTCCGTTGACTGCAACTGGATAACCTCTGCTCACAGGGAGAAAGCTCATCTCTCATGGTGTCTAGTGCACCAGAGCTACCCTTGGCCTTTTCTTGGGCCTTTAATCTGGGTGTGAGGTTATCCAACCTCACACTTTGACTCTTAACCAAACCTTCACACTTGACAGTTTTCTCTTTCAAAGGAGCCAAGACCTTGTTCAATGTCCCGAGCAGTGATCTTGGGCACGTCTATCTCAACCCGAGTGGCTCTAATATCTATCGACCGGGCAAGGCTGCCTATCTAATAAATAAATGCCTAGGTCAATAAGGGACATTTGATCGGAGATGTCACGATCCAAGGTTGCCCCTAGGTGTAACATGGTGTATAAGACCCTGAGAGTCCCAATACAAGCCACCTAGCATTCATCATACAAGATAATAGAATAAAGAGATTTAAAAGATAGCTCAACATATAAAAGTTTTATATAGAAAAGTGTAAGTCTAAACATCGTCTCAAAGACATCTAGTACATACGATTGATTGGGATGTAGCCCATACATCAAGTTCCAAAACTGAAAGTAATGACAAAATGAAAATCAAGCTCAGTTCTCAGAATATGTGAACTCACCAATCTTCTTTCTTCTATATGAGATCCCTAGCCATGAAAGTGCGAATCTGAAAGGTCGGTCCCTATATTTGGGGAAATGTAGGCAAAAGTATGTGTTAGTACAAAATAAATACCAATTATGATAGCCATGTATGAAGCGTAAAAATCATGATAAAGGGACATTTTTCGTAGTATGCAATAACCAAGTTAAGACAAGATATGAAGCATTAGAAAGCATAGTCATAAAACATTGTCAATGCAAGTAGGCATCATCTTAAAACACGCGTGAAATACTTATGAAGTAACCTAGATTCATGAATGTGGGAGAAATACCTTTAACTGGCATATAAGACCATGTGAACTATTAACACGAAATCCTTTGTTTTCCACACTGAAAAAGGGGTGTCCTACTTGCCAATGTAAGACCATGAACTACTAGCTTACGTGGATCCACTAGCTAATGAATAGCTAGACAATCATATGTTGGCACATGATTTATGGGACATGGGTAATCACCACTTATCCTGTAACACCCCGTACCCGAAAATATACCAAAATGCAGATTTTCAAAAGTTTGAGGTGCAACCCACGATTGCCACCCATGGACCGTAGGGAGAGACACGGTCCGTTCTAGTGGTCCGTGGATCACCATCTGCAACCCTCACTAAAAAGGCCCAGAAAAATAATCTAAGTCCTGGCCCACGCCATGAACTACAGACTGTAGGTCAGACTACAGTCTGTGGTCCAGGGCCATAAGTCAAACCCTCAAATTTCAGTCCCAGTCACCGATCAACGGTAAACCAGCATGGACCATCGGTTGATCTATGGTCCATCGGTCCCGTCCATCGATGATCCCAACAACTTTTAAGTCAGGGGTCTTTTGGTCATTTCCTTATGCGTTGGACCTCTAAACTATGTCGTTTAACCCCTAAACTATGTATTTGGTCAGTTTTAGCCTATTAAACAAACTAGAACTTACCTAAGTCAGATCATTCACCAAAACTTAGAAAATTAAAATGAAAAGAGGAGAAAGAAGTCAAGAACCCTAGTTCAAGAACGCAGTAAGGTTCCATCAATTCCAGCCCCAAAATTGAAAGATTTCTCCATAGAAGTCATCACCAGATATGTGGGATTTCACTAGTGGGTTCCTTTCGCCCATTAGGACCCTAGAATTCAGTCAGACTCAATATTATCTAGACCTAGGTTTTCTTGAATGTTAGAAATTGTTGAGTTTTAGCTGTTAGAATGATCCAAATGAGATTATTATGTTATTAATTAGTTTCTTGTATGATATTCAAAACCCTAGCTATGTAGTTCTTTTAGTTCATGAATTACACATGCTAGGTCATATATTTCAAATATATATATACATGCATGCCTCAGTTTTGGAATGTCCATTATCAGTATATTAAAGTTGCATTCTCAGTTTGCATGCCAATATTTTGAGCTATCTAGTATTACCATAATTCAATCATAAAGTGTTAATTTCTTAATCAATTGGGAGAAGCATAATACCGAGTGCACAAGGGTCAGTCACCCTCAAGTCCCAAAACTACGTGCCTCAGAGGTTAAGTCCTCTCTGTTGGGCATTATATTTTAGTGATCACGCCAGCATGCCTCTATACCTCTGGTAGGGTATAATGGGTCCTCTCAATGGGGTGTATACATCAGACTCCACATTTAGCTTATGTGGTTTTATGTCGATTATTAGTAGCTCCCTTACAGTTCAGTCATATTCTATTGCATTGACCTTGCTATTAGTATAGTTCAGTATTCAGTCTGAGCATGTTATAAACTTGGTCATTGCATTCAATTTAGCCATGTTCAGTATTTCCAGTATCCTTATCATGTTCAGATTATATCATTGCTTAATTGCTTGTTCAGTTATGTTATTATTCAGCTTTACTCTATCGTGCATGCTCAGTACCTTTCAAGTGCTGACAAATACCCTACGCTACATCTTTACATGATGTAGGTTCAGGTCTTCAGCAGTCAGATCACGCATAAGTTGGATCCTGATCTTTAGTTCAGCATCATCAGTGGTGAGTCCTCATTCTTCGAGGATAGTTGACATGTTATCTTTCCATTTTAGTCTTAGTGTCAGTTTTTCTAGATTTAGCTGGGGCATGTCCCAGCATTTCTAGTCAATAGAGGTTTTATTTCAGACATAGTTAGTTTCAGCTTTAGTGTTAGAGTTTGAATTTTCATTTGTATTCAATCTCTCAGTTTTCTTTATTCAAATTTAGTATATGGGTATTCCCCATCATTTTCAGATTATCTCATAATTTAGCTTTTGCACAATATTTATTGATTCAGTTTGTTTTAGTATGCTCATGATATGCAAGCAGGGTTAGCTTGGGGTCACTCGTGATCCTAGGTCCCGTGTCCACATCCAGGGGGTTACCTCAGGGTGTGACAAACTTGGTATCAGAGCCCTAGGTTTAAGAGTCATATGATGTCTAAAAAGTCACACTAAGTATGGCCCTTATCATGGATGTAAAGTGCACCACATCTAATGAGAGGGAGGCTACGAAGTATTTTAGGAAAACTTCATTTTCTTGCTACTGTTATCGTGCGTGAGGTATGATCCAACTTCTTGTTCTAATCCTTCGTTATGCATTTCAGATCATACCTCCTCGTAGAGCTTACGCAAGGAATGTGAATGCCAGGAATGCAAATACAACTCTTCCGGTTCAAGATTAGGAAGTTTTAAATGCAGAATTCAAGAATGTCATCCAACTTTTGGCTCAAAGTGTGACTAACTAGAACAATCAGCAGGTTCCAGTTTTGGAAAATGCTAATATTGGGTCAGCTACAACTAGAGTTTGGGACTTTGTTAGGATGAATCCGTCTGAGTTCTTAGGATCGTAGATTGGTGAGGATCCCTAAAACTTCATTGATGAGGTCAATAAGATCTTTGGAGTGATGCAGGTAACTGGGAATGATCGGGTTGAGTTGGCATCTTAATAGCTTAAAGAGGTAGCTCATATCTGGTATACTTAGTGGAAAGAGTACAGGGGTACATATGCAACTCCTATTACTTGGGAACTCTTTAATGATACCTCTCTGGTTAGGTTCTTCTTGAGAGAGTTGAGGGAGGCCAAAGCTTAGGAGTTTATGAATTTGAGGTAGGGTTCTATGATGGTCCAAGAGTATGGAATCAAGTTCACCCAACTCTCCAGGTACGCTCCTCACATGGTTGCTGATTCCAGGGCTCAAATGAACAAGTTTCTATATGAAATGTTAAACTTTGTGAAAATAGAGTGTAGGAATGCTATGTTACTGGAAAATATGAACATCTCTAGGCTCATGCTCAGAAGGTTGAGGGTGATAAGCTTAGGGAACAGGCCAAGAAGAATAAGAAGGCTAGGACAGGCAAGTAGGACTATTCTCAACATAAATCGGGTGGTGGATCAGAAGGGTAGGGCATTAGGCTTTAATTCTCAGGGAAGTGTTTGAGGCACCAGAACCTACCCAACTTGCCCAAAGTGTGGTAAGAACCATCCGGGCGAGTGCCTTGCGGGAAAGAAATGGTGCTTTGGGTGTGGTCAGTCTGGTCATAGGTTGAAAGATTATCCTTCTAAACAGGATGAAAGACAATAATAGTAGAGCTAAGTCCACAACTTCAGCAGCACCGGTAGGTCACCTGACTCAGTAGGGTAACTCATCTGGTATAGGTGACGGGCAGCACCAAAACAGGTTGTATGCTCTTCACGCTCGCCAAGATCAGGAAGATTCTCCAGATGTAGTCACTGATACGTTACGAGTCTTTGACTTAGATATTTGTGCAATGTTAAATACAGGGGCTACTCTTTCCTTTGTAACTCCTTATATAGCAGTCAAATTCAATGTTAGTCCATAAACCCTCTTAGAACCCTTCTCAGTCTTTACTCCAGTCGGTGACCCAGTTATAGCTAGACGGATATACATAAACTACCCTTTCATAGTCTCCCAAAGAGTCACCTCAATAGATCTTGTAGAGTTAGAAATGGTAGACTTCGATGTCATTCTAGGCATGGATTGGTTACGTTCTTGTTATGCTTCAATCGATTGTAGGACTAAGATTGTTTGTTTTCAGTTTCTAGACAAACCAATCATAAAATGGAAGGGTAGTAGCTTAGCGCCTATTGGTCGATTCATTTCTTACCTAAAGGCCATAAAATGATCTCTAAGGGTTGTCTCTATCATCTAATTCAAGTTAAGGATTCAAGATCTAAAACCCTAACTCTTGAGTCAGTTAAAGTAGTCAATGAGTTCCCACAAGTGTTTCCAGAAGATCTTCCCAGAGTTTCTCCTGAAAGGGAAATCGACTTTGGAATTGATCTCCTTCCAGATACCCAGCCTATTTTTATTCCTCATTACAGAATGGCTATAGCTGAGCTTAAGGAATTGAAAAAGCAATTGAAAGACCTTCTAGATAAGGGCTTCATCATACCTAGTATTTCCCCATGGGGTGCACCAGTATTGTTCGAGAAGAAGAAAGATGGTTCTCTCAGGATGTGCATTGATTATAGTCAGTTGAACAAAGTCACAATCAAGAATAAGTATCCCATCCCCCAGGATTGATGACTTGTTAGACCAACTTCAGGGTGCTAGTCATTTCTCAAAGATAGACCTCAGATCCAATTATCATCATCTCAGAGTCAAAGATAGTGACATCCTGAAGACAACCTTCAGAACTCGATATGGTCATTATGAATTTGTAGTTATGTCATTTTGACTAACCAATGCTCCTGCAGCTGTCATGGACTTGATGAACAGAGTATTCAAGTAGTATTTGGACTTGTTCGCTATCGTCTTTATTGATGATATCCTCATTTATTCTAGGAATGAGGAAGAACATGCAAACCATTTGAGGGTTGTCCTGCAAACTCTCAAGGATCACCAGTTATTCGTTAAGTTTAGCAAGTGTGAGTTTTGGTTGCAATTCGTTGCTTTCCTTGATCACATTGTGTCTAGCGAAGGGATTTGAGTGGATTCTCAGAAAATTAAAGCAGTGAAATAATGGCCCAAACCTACCTCTCTTATAGATATCAAAAGTTTCTTGGGTTTGGCTGGTTACTACAGAAGGTTCGTGGAAGGATTTTCATCCACAACCTCTCCATTGACTAAGTTGACGCAGAAGAAGGTTAAGTTTCAGTGGTCAAATTATTGTGAGAAAAGCTTTACAGAACTGAAAACTAGGTTGACTATAACTCTTGTTTTGACTATACCAGAGAGTTTAGACGGTTATGTTATATATTGTGATACATCCAGAGTCGGCGTAGGTTGTGTGTTGATGCAGTGAGGTAAGGTTATAGCTTATGCTTTTACAAAACTTAAGGTGCATGAGAAGAAATACCAACTCATGACCTCTAGCTCACAGTAGTAGTGTTTTCACTTAAGATTTGGAGGTATTACTTGTATGATGTTCACGTAGATGTGTTCACAGACCATAAGAGCCTTCAGTATGTGTTCACACAGAAGGAGTTGAATCTTCTCCAGAGGATATGGCTTGAGTTCCTCAATGATTACGATATGAGTCTGCATTACCATCCTGGTAAGTCCAATGTAATAGCAAATGTTCTTGGTATGCTATCTATGGGTAGTGTAGAACATGTTGAGGAAGAATGGAATGAACTAGTAAAGGATGTTCACAGGCTTGCTCTCTTGGGAGTTCGCCTTATGAGCATATCAGATGGTGGTGTAATAGTTCAGAATCTTCATTAGTAGTGGAGGTTAAGGAAAATCAAGACAGTGATATGATATTATTTCAACTAAAGGGTGCAATCCATCAACAGAGAGTTGAGGTTTACTCCCAAGGGAGAGATGGTGTGCTTCACTATCAGGGTCGATTATATGTTCCTAAGATGGGTGAGTTGAGACAACAGATTCTCGCAAAAGCCCATAATTTCAAATATTTTATTCATCCAGGCGCCACTAAGATGTACCTGATCTGTGAAAAGTATTTTGGTAGAATGGTATGAAAGGGATATAGCGGATTTTGTGGCTAAGTGCCCAAATTGTCAGCAAGTCAAGGTAGAACATTAGAAACCAGGAGGTATGACTCAAGATATCGACATTCCTACTTGGAAGTTGGAAGTGATCACCATGGACTTCATCACACGTTTACCTCGTACTCGCAGCCAGCATGACTCCATTTGTGTGATAGTTGATATAGTTACTAATTCTATGCACTTTTTGGCGGTGAAGACTATAGATTCGGTAGAGGACTATATCAAGTTTTACATTAATGAGATAGTCAGATTCCATGGGGTACCTTTGTCTATCATCTCAGATAGAGGTACTCAGTTTACCTCTCATTTCTGGAAATTATTTTGGAATGGTCTTGGTACTTAGGTTAATCTTAGCACATCATTTCATCCATAGACAGATAGGCAGGCAGAGCGTACCATTCACAGCTTAGAGGACTTGTTGAGAGCTTGTGTGATCGATTGCAAGGGTAATTGGGATGATCACCTCTCTCTTATAGAGTTTGCCTACAATAATAGTTACCATTCCAACATTCAGATGGCCCCTTATGAGGCATTGTATGGGTGTAGATATAGATCTCCAGTTGGTTGTTTTGAAGTAGGTAAAGCAGCCTTGATAGGGTCAGATTCAACTCATGATGCTATGGAGAAAGTGCAACTCATTAGATATAGACTAAAGACAGCCCAGAGTCGCTAGAAGTCCTATGCAGATGTAAGGAGAAGGGAATTAGAGTTCCAAGTGGATGATTCGGTTTTCCTAAAAGTGTCGCCTATGAAGGGGTGATGAGATTTGTCATGAAAGGGGGGGCTTAACCCTAGATATGTAGGCCCTTACAAGATGTTGAAAAGGGTTGGTAAATGTCACGACCCAAGCCTAGGGCCTAGACGTGACCGGCGAATGGGGAACCCGAAGGAACCCCAAACAAGCCTCATAGCGTATCATTACACATCCTTGGTCGCGGAAGCAATTAAATGACCAAGAGCAATAAGCATAATCAAGGG
>JAJOOO010024955.1:0-19034 GCA_029582685.1 Solanum piurae | reverse complement strand
ACCCTCCATAAGAACCATGTAGCCAACATGGGACTTGACGGGTCATTCTTTTTAGATGATCACGTAAGTTAAGCTAGTGGATCCACTAAGTAAAGCAAAGTCCTATATCACGGGAAGGTATAAGATGGTCCTTGGGCAACGTGAGGTAAAACGTTGTATCATCACTAGGGCTCATAGTGGTGGTTGTCGGTTAAATAATCTCCCACTAAAGTTATTTTACTTTTATATAAGTAAGGTTGAGTTTGTTATTGCTTTATACTTAAAAAACTAAGTTGTTTACAATGTTTTACAAGCTTTATGTATTGCATGTGTCTTATTGCTTTACTTTTGAGTTCAGTCATTCATGAGTCGAACAGAGCTAAGGTAAGTGTTCTCTTGTACTCATTTCAAGCTTTAGTTGTGGTTTAACTTTCCATCTCGCATACTCGTACATTCAATGTACTGATGCCAGTTGGCCTGCATCTTATGATGATGCAGACGCAGGTACCTAGGATCATCATCCAGCACGTCGTTGATCCAGCTGAGCACTCCAGAGTCAGTGGTGAGCCTCTTTGCATTTCGGAGGACTCATTTATTTTGTTCTCTTAGTTTTGTTTTATTAGAATGTTGCGGGGTCTGTCCCAACATCCATATCAGTGTTATAGAGGCTTCATAGACAGTCAATCAGTCAGTTAGTATGGAGTCTCTCATCTATGTATATATATAAATATTCTATTTTGAGACTCGAGTTGCCTTTTTGGCCAAGATTTTATCAGTTGGGTTGTTTTATGACCTTTCATTGCATGGAGTTATTCTGTTGAGTTAAGTTTTCCGCTGAGTTAAGTAAGCCATGCCAAGGGTTCGCTTGGGGCCAGCAATGGTCTTCGAGTGCTGGTCCCGCCCAGGGTGTAGCCTCGGGGCGTGACACTTATTCTAAAAGTCTATATTAATCGGTTAGAATTAGTATAGTGGGCAGTGTTGTATCTACTCTGGCTCAGCTAAGTGATAAGAGGTATTGCTTAGTGTGGAGATTAGCAGGTTAATCTCATTTTGTAAACTAGCTTTTTTTTTTGCTTGGAGAAGATTAGTGAAAGCAGTTTGAAAAGTCTTGTTGAGAACATGTCGTGATTTTACTCCCTTGAGCAAGGAGGTTTCCATGTAAAGTTATTTGTGCAATTTTTACTTTCAGCATTTATTTTCTGTCTGTTACTGTAATTGTGCTGAGGACCTAGTCCCATCGAATCAAGTGGATGCATACATTCCAACAAGTGGTATCAGAACTGTACTTTTCGATTTGGTTAACACCAAGAAAAGAAAAGATCCAGAAAGAATGGCTGCTCCACCTAATATGGAAGAAGGTCAGTCTTCTACTAGGCCGTCGTGTTTTAATGGTCAATACTATGACTGGTGGAAGAATCGAATGCATGACTACATCAACGCTGAGGACACTGAGCTGTGGGACATCATTCTTGATGGACCATATATTCCTACAAAGGCGGTGAAGGATGGAGAGCTCACCACTACAACTGTCAAAACCAGAAAAGAGTACAATGAAGAAGATAGGAAGAAGATAGAAAAGAACTACAAAGCAAAGAAGATTCTGGTGTGTGAAATTGGAGCAGATGAATACAACAGAATCTCAGCTTGTGAGACTGCCAAGGAGATATGGGACTGTCTTCAAACAACCCACGAAGGAACACAACGAGTAAAAGAGTCTAAGGTCGATATGCTTATGACTCAGTACAAGAACTTCTGCATGAAGGAATGTGAAACTATCTTTGAGATGAACTCAAGATTCACCTCCATAACCAACGAACTTAGATGCTTGTGTGAGCCTATTCTTGTCAGCAAGTAAATTCGCAAGATCCTCAAGGTGTTTCCTAAATCTTGGGAAAGCAAGATGGATGCCATAACAGAAGCCAAATATCTAATGACTCTTCCCATGGATGAACTGATTGGGAATCTTCAAACCTACGAGATGAACAAGAAACAAGGGACGACTGTGAATGAAGGAAAGAAGGAGAAGTCCATTGCCTTGAAAATATCTCAAAGTGAGGTGACTAAAGAGGAGGATGAGATAACATATGTCACTAGAAGAGTTCAGAAGATCTTAAAGAAGTATGGAGGCTTCCAAAAGAAAACCCCTGCAAGCAGAACTGCTACTGTAAATGATCTTTGCCATAAATATGGCAAGCCTGGTCACTTCATGAGGGACTGCCCTAGTCAAAACCAGGAAACTCATGACACTAGACCTCGCAAGAGGGACATGGTCCCAGACCATGCTCGAAGGAAGGCACATGCTGATTAGTTGGTGAGAAAAGCCTTTGCTGTTTGGGGAAATGATTCAAGTGAATCAGAAGAAGATACAGAAAGTCATGAAGATGTTTTAATGATGGCTATTACGGTGATGAAAATGTCTTCAACTCCATCTTCTCATTAATGGTGAAGGTTAATGATGAAGATGATCTAAATGAGGTAACTCTTTTTGATCTTAAAGATGATCTAGATACTCTTCCCATTAAAAATTTGAGGAAACTTGCTGCATTACTTATTGACTCTGTTGATGAACGAACCACAGAGAACTTAATATTAAATGAAAAATTAAGTTTGTGTGAGGATGAGAACTCTGCTCTCATGTCTCAAGTTTCTGAAATGAGTGTAATGATAGGTACTCTAGAAACCAGCAACATAACACATGAGGAGAACCCTGGTACCTCAGTAATTGGAAAGAGAAAGCTTAGCATTTTTGAGGAAGAACTAGAAGAAAAGCTTAAAATTTCTGAGTCTAAGCTAGTTGCTTCTCTTGAAACTAATTCTCAACTGAGAAAGGATCTGAGTAGGGTCAAAGAGGAGCTAAGCCACTCTCTAAAGTGGAATGATTCCTCTAAGATTCTTTCTAATCTATCTAATCAGAGTTTCAATGGAAAGAAAGGGTTGGGACGCAGATCAATAGAACCCCCTTATAATCCTTATAGCAAATATGTGTCTGTATCTGACAACCTTTTGTGTACTCACTGTGGTTGAAACGGTTACTTGAAAGAGAAGTGTGAGAGTCTGATAAAAGCTAAAGAAAGACATATGAAATTTGTTAGATCTGAAAATAATGTTAAGGGACACAAGGGACCTGGTCCCCTTTATCGTTTCAGTAAGAACACCTTGCCTTCCTGGACATGAAGATTTCTTAGCAGGCCTCTTTATAGTTATTGGGAACTCCGTTTGAAGTGGGTTCCTAAATCTAACAAATGATTCTTATGCAGAAGAGAGGAATGAGTCAGTGCTGGTACATGGATAGTGGATGCTCAAGGCACATGACTGGAGACACTTTAAACTTCCTCTCTTTGAAAGCACACCAAGGTGGTGGTGTGTCATTTGGTGGTGGAAAGAAGGGCTTTATTCTTGGTATTGGCAGGATAGGGAGATCGACTGATAATTCGATAAATAATGTGCACTATGTGGAGGGTTTAAAATACAATCTTCTGAGCATTTCACAAATCTGTGATAAAGGAAATAAAGTTAAGTTCATGATTGATAAATGTCTGGTTACAAACTGTGCAACCAAGAAAATTGTGATGTCTGCAAAAAGAATTAAGAATATGTACATTGCTGATCTTGATTCTATTGAAGGGGACAACCTTTCATGCCTAAGTTCTCAAGATGACGATGCAAAGCTTTGTCATCGACGACTAGGTCATGTAAGTTCCTACTAAACAAGCTTGTTGCAGGGGACCTGGTCCGCGGATTACCAAAGCTGAAATTTTCAAATGATGAAGTCTGTGATGCCTGTGCAAGATGGAAACAAACACGATCATCCTTCAAGGCGAAGAAGGGAGTCAGTACAACCAGACATGTAAAGCTGCTTCACATGGACTTGTGTGGACCTATCAGAATCCAAAGTAGAGGAGATAAGAAATATGTTCTTGTCATTGTTGATGATTTCTCCAGGTTTACGTGGAACATGTTCCTGCGGACGAAAGATGAGACGGCTGGACAACTGATTACTTTTGTCAAAGCCATCCAATCGGAGATAAATTACAAGATAGCCAGTATCATACCTGATCATGGTACAAAGTTTGAGAACTCTCAATTTGAAGGGTTTTGTGCGGAAAATGGAATCAATCACAACTTCTCAGCACCAAGAACTCCTCAGCAAAATGGAGTTGTTGAAAGAAAGAACAAAACTCTGGTGGAGATTGCTAGAACTATGTTGATTGATTCAGGACTTGCAATGAATTTTTGGGTTGAAGCAGTTAATACAGCTTGCTGTGTGACTAATAGGTGTCTTATTAGATCTATCATCAAGAAAATACCTTATGAGCTGTTAAGTGACATAAAACCTTCAATTGCTCATCTCAAGCCATTTGGGTGCAAATGTTTTGTGCTAAATAATGGAAAGGATGATTTAGGCAAGTTTGATGCCAAAAGTGATGAGGGAGTATTTGTTGGGTACTCATCTACAAGCAAGACATACAAGGTGTTTAACAAAAGAACTCTTTGTATTGAAGAAAGCATGCACGTCAAGTTTGATGAATTGGGTACAAGAAATGAGAATAATGAGGACTACAAGTTTGAGGAGCTGATGAATAGGTAGCAAGATGATCAGGGTATAAAAGAGAATGCAGAACACTCAGGAGGACCTGGTCCCTCAGGTTCATCACATGAAACAGTGTCTCAAAACCTTGAAGAAGATGAAGGTGATTCTGATGCTGACAGAGAAAAGGAGATTACCAGAAAGTCTGGATGGAAACATCAATCTTCACATCCATTAGATAATCTCATCTCTCCACTTGACTCAGGAATTCAAACTAGGTCTAAATCAAGAAATCTAGTTGCTTATTCAGCATTCATATCATCCATTGAACCCAAGAACATTAAGGAAGCCTTGAAGGATGTAGACTGGGTAACTTCAATGCAGGAGGAGCTTCATCAGTTTGAAAGCAAGGTGTGACACCTGGTCCCCAGATCACTCGACAGAACTATTATTGGGACCAAATGAGTCTTCAGAAAAAAACTTGATGAGCATGGGATCATTACTAGAAATAAGTCAAGACTGGTGGTACAGGGTTACAACCAAGAAGAGGGAATTGATTATGATGAGACCTTTGCTCCTGTAGTCAGAATGGAAGCCATCAGAATCTTAATTACATTTGCCGCTCACATGGAATTCAAACTGTTTCAAATGGATGTCAAGAGTGCTTTCTTGAATGGGAATCTGAAGGAAGAAGTATATGTCAAGCAGCCTCTAGGCTTTGAAGATGCAGACCTGCCCAATCATGTACTGAAATTGGACAAGGCTTTGTATGGGTTAAAACAGGCTCCTAGAGCTTGGTATGAACGCCTGTCAAAGTTTCTTCTCAGCAATGGGTTCAAGAGAGGTAAAATTGACAATACCTTGTTCTTAAAATCCAGAGGTAAGGAATTTTTAATTGTTCAGGTATATGTGGATGATATCATTTTTGGAGCCACTTCAGACTTACTTTGCAAAGAGTTTGCTGATCTGATGAGTAGTGAGTTCGAAATGAGCATGATGAGGGAACTCACGTTCTTATTAGGCTTGCAGATCAAACAGTCCTCTCAAGGCACTTCAATATGCCAAGAGAAGTACATCAAAGAGCTGCTCAAGAAATTCAATCTGCTCGAAGCAAAGGTGCTGGATACTCCCATGAGCACAAGTGTGAAACTTGATATAGATGAAGATGGTGTGGAGGTAAATCAAACCATGTACAGGGGAATCATATGATCACTTCTATACCTCACTACAAGCAGGCTAGACATAGTGTTCAGCGTAGGGACGTGTGCAAGGTTTCAAGCAACACCAAATGATTCTCACCTGAAGGCAGCCAAACGCATCCTGAGATACCTGAAGGGAACTCAAGACCAAGTCCTCTTCTACCCTACTGGTGACTCTTTTGATCTTATAGGTTATGCTGATGTTGATTATGCAGGTTTTCTGGTTGATCGATAAAGCACATCAGACATGACACACTTCCTGGGATCAACTTTGATTTCATGGGGAACAAAGAAGTAGAATTCTGTGGCATTGTCTACTGCAGAGGCAGAGTATGTGGCTGTTGCATCATGCTGTGCACAACTACTGTGGATTAAGCAGCAGCTGGAAGACTTTGGTGTACTCACAAACACCATTCCTCTCATTTGTAATAACACTAGTGCCATGAACATGGCCAAAAATCCGGTCCAACACAAGAGGACAAAGCACATAAATGTGACGCATCACTTTCTAAGAGACAATGTTGAAAAGAAAAATGTGGTAATGAGGTTCTGCAAAACTGAAGATCAGTTGGCCGACATCTTTACAAAGCCATTAAGTAAAGAATTCTTCATAAAAAACAGGATGAGGCTAGGGATGCACAAAATTACTTGACCCCTCGACAATATTTGCATAAAAATCCTTCTTATTGATTATGTTAAAGAGGGCATGTATCTATACTTGTTTTAATGTTTGTCATAAAAGAATTCACTTCTGGTACCTTAATGCAGGTATACACTCATGGTGTGTCTAGCTGAAAGGAAGGTTTAATCACACAAGCAGAGTTACAAACTGAAAGCAGGACTTGGTCCTCATGAGGTTAGTATCACTTATACTACACTGTCTAAAATGTCAACATCACTGCCACGTGTCACTATCCCATTCATTGTGTCAGTTTCAGATGTCTTTTCATTTTAAATCCAACCGTCGCCACTGTAGGGGACCCGATACCCTTTTAGTTTTTTGTTTTAAAAACCCTTTCTAAGTGAATCAAATCCATCGTTCTTCAATTTTTTCCCCTTGAAGATTCACTTGCTCTCTCTGAAAATCTGTCTTTAGTTCTTTCAACAATGTCTAACCCAGATTCCTCTTCAAAGACTCTTCTCTGCCAAGAAGTTGAAAACCCTAGTTCATTCGACTTCTCCTTTCCTACTCCTAAGGAATCTCCCTCAACTCCAGTCTGTGGAGATGGTGAAATGGCTGAGTTTTTTACTCTTCAAATGGAAGTCGTAGCCTCCCCTGTTCCTCTTTCTAACAAGGTCTTGGTCTGTTCCCCTACGCTAGTGTTGTCCGGTGATAAATCTCAGAATTCAGAGGCTTAATCTGTGGCGAAACCTGGTGCTGAACTTTTTTCTAAAGAAGTAGAAGTTGGGTCAATGGTTATATCGTCTACCTTATCTGAAAGGTTGTTTGAAGGAGATCTGCCTGAGGGAAGTGGTCTAGAATCTTGTATACTAACAACAAGGGTAGAACTAGTGGATGTTCAAAGTTTAGCCTCACTAAGAGGAGATTCTCAACCCACATTTTTGGACCAAGAACTTATGTCACCTGATCAGGTCCCACACAGAAGCCAACCTGTGTTTGACCAAACTCCAACTTCCTTGGGTGTTGAAAATGATGGGGAGGATGAAGAAGAAAAGCCTCAACTAAGATGAAGAAGCAGAGGTATGAGAGGAACAAATCCTTCACTAATCAGGGGTGAGGAGTTGGAAACTGCCAACATATTGTCTACAGATGTCTCTCTTGCTACACGTGCTGATAGTGGAGAGAAGAGAAAAAGAAAGGGAAAGGGAAAACTTTTCAAGGCTCACTAAAAGAAGAGCTATGGAACGAGAAGTGTCACTCAAAAGGTTCTAGGAAGTGCTGTGGAGGCAAATGCTGCTCAAACTGAGAGAATAAGGAAAAGGAGACAAGAGGGTTCACTGAGTTTAGACCCTACATCTACTCCTGTGCCTATTGATGACAGTGAGACCCAATATGAGGATATTGTTAGGGCTGTGACAAAACGAAAGAGATAAGCTGAGAAGGAAAGGGTAAAATCAAAAGGAATGTAGAAAAGGGAAAGAAAGTCTTCTGCAAAGAAGGTGAAATTAGTAAAACAAAAAATTTCTGAAAAGAAGGAAAGAGTGGAAAAGACTGTGGATAAAAAACTCGTAAAAAGACCTGGTCCTAGGGTTCAAAATCAAAGCAAATGGAGGAGATGACGAGGGAGGAAAGAATAGGAAAAATGGAACACCAAAAGGTGTTAAATGGCAGGGTCTTTGACACCGATATTGTTACAAAGTTTGGTATGGCAACCTTGTTTGATGCTGTCACCATTTAAGAATGGAGTTGTCTGGTTGAACCACCTGCTCCGTATCTACATGAACCTGCGGTACGTGAATTCTTCTATAAAATGGAACTACTAGAAGATTGAGGAATCATAACCACTGTCAAAAACATTGAAATAGGCTTGGACGAAGAAACTCTTGGGATCATTCTGGGGGTGCCAGTAAAAGGAGTTAGAAATATTGAAGGCGGTGAACCATCTGGGGAATTCACCAAGCTTGCCACCAAGCGAAGAGAGATTAAGAGGATAGGGTTGCCCAAGAAGCTCCTCAAAGGGGAATATCAGTTGGTGTTTGAGTTCATTAACAAAGTGCTGGTGCCTAGGACTGAAAAACGTACAGTTGCATATGCTGCTGACTTATTTCTTATGGAGAAGCTGGTTGAACTTGAAGAAATCAATCTTTCAGCTATCATGTTGGAGCACATGCACAGAGTAATGACCTGGAAGCAGGCTAAGCATGGCATTCCATATGGGTACCTGCTGAACCTTATTTTCAATCATTTTGAGGCACCATTAGGAAAGGGGGTACTAGGTACCACCAAATAGATGTTCACTCAGTCCAGTCTACTGGAATGTGAGTGCATGGAAAGACCAAGTAAATGTAGGTCTCAAGTAGCAGCGGTTCTGGAGCAACATGCTACTCTCAAACGGGAAGTAGATGATCTGACCTGTCTTTTGAATGACAAGGAGGTTGAAATTGCTAAACTCATGTCTGAACTTCAGAAGGCAATCTCTGGGGGACCTGGTACCAGTCACGCTGATGAGGGAGTGTTGCAAAAATTGAAGGATGAAAATATACTTTTGCAAAAGCATATTATCAAGGTTCATGAAGATGCTAATGAGAGGATGCTTCTGTTCATGCACACTCTCTCTCCCCTTCCCCCTCTGTCCTAAATGTGTCTCCCTTATAATGTCTTTTGTTTTGATCACTCCTGTAATCCTAAATCTTGTGACTTTATGTTTTGACTAAATGACAGTGGTCAGTATATATGATATGATGCTCTCTTTATTTTTGTGCCCTGTTCATGTGTGGTTTAATATTCTCTTTATGCTTACATACACATGTTCTGTGTGGCCCAAGGCCCTGACTTCTTTATTGCCTTGCATTTAACTGATTATGTTTACTGCTTCACCTTTTCGATGATGTCAAAAGGGGGAAGTTTTTGTGTTTGTAAAGTTGGCTGTGGAATAGGTTGTGTTTGTAGGGTTGGCTATGGAATTAGGGGCATTGAACTAAGGGGGAACTATGGTTGTTAGGGTCACTGAGATTATGATGTCAAAATCTTGCGCCCTTGTTTTTACAATTTCCCGGCTACTGCGTGTTGATTATACTTATTTAAGTACGACGTATTTGTATATTCTATTTTTTTTCTTTTTTTATGGCATTATCCGGGTTTTCAAGACCGGTCAAGGAATTGGAAAATTCCTTGAATGGATTTCTCTGAGCACAAAATAGAGTGTTTAGTTCAATATTCGTTGGTGTCGAAATGGAGCACCAAGAGTGGTTGGACATCTATGGTAATTAATGATCCAAGGGGGAACTACTGTGGTTGTTACTGGTGCACTAACAAAGGGGAATTTGTTATGTATTTGAGTGAATGTTTGTTCACTCACGTGAGGAGTTATGCAGGTTGTTTGTCATCATCAAAAAGGGGGAAATTGATAAGTTCTTATGTTCCTAGATGTTTTGATGATCTCCTCACAAGTGCAGGGACCTGGTCCTCTGCATAGTATGAATGCTCGTCTAGTGGCCAAAGTGTTGGACAGCTGTAAATGCTGTCTGTGTCAGGAAGTTGGTGAAGCTGCAGAGTACTTCACCAATCAGAAGCGATGAGGTTGCTTGTACGTTTGATAATAATTCTTCATGATATATATTCAACAACAAACAACAATATTACTCATTCATTCAAAGAGAGATACTTTCAAGCTTCAAAACAACAAAGGACCTGATAGAAGTGCTTCGATTGCTTTCTGTCATAGCTATAGTTTTGTTTGTTTGTAATAGTTCTTATATTGTAGGATTTGTTTCACTTGTGAAAGAAACGTTTCAAACTTGTTTGAATCATTGTAAGAACTAGGTTAAGGGTAACTTAGGTTCTTACTCTAAAAGTCTATATTAATCGGTTAGAATTAGTATAGTGGGCAGTGTTGTATCTGCTCTGGCTCAGCTAAGTGATATGAGGTATTGCTTAGTGTGGAGATTAGCAGGCTAATCTCATTTTGTAAACTAGCTTTTACTTTTGCTTGGAGAAGATTAGTGAAAGCAGTTTGAAAAGTCTTGTTGAGAACATGTCGTGGTTTTACTCCCTTGAGCAAGGAGGTTTCCACGTAAAGTTGTTTGCGTAATTTTTACTTTCAACATTTATTTTCTGTCTGTTACTGTAATTGTGCTGAGGACCTGGTCCCATCGACTCAAGTGGACACATACATTCCAACAACCTGTTTTGCTGGCTAAGGCATGTGGGTTGTTCATCCAAGACCTCACCTTTCGTTCCTCGCTTAACACTCAGGAAAACCATCGACGTATTCTGAAGAAGGACGACCTTACTGATGTGATTGTGCAGACTGACTATTTCAATTTCCTTCTTGACGTTGTTCATGGGGATGATGCAACCGACCCTTTCACACCAAGTTCTGTTTCGTTCTATGCTGCTGGAGGCAGCAATGGACATGATGATAATACTCTTGATCATTAAAAGTAATTTTCTCATTTCCTTAATTCACACCTATAAGGTTACAAAAAGTATTGACAACATACTTTCTATCTATATTGCTTGATAATACATATTATGATGTTCAGTATCCAGCTCGCGATTAGTGGTACCTTTGATCAACGAGCAACATTATTTATGAGTCCTCATCACTTCGAGGACAATCATTATCTTTCTTTTAAGTTATTACTTTCAGTTTCAGACAATTGAATTAGCTTGGGGTTTGTCCTAGCAACTTCTACTAGTAGAGGCTTATTGACAACCAGATATAGATTTCTTATGTTATTTGTTTCAAATATTAGTTTATCTCAGTGTTATGAGCTTTATATAGATGTTTCAGATTTAGCTTCCACGTTTATGTTCCAATTTAATGTTGATTTATGTTAATCATAGTGTCATGTCCCGTCATGAGGTTAATTAGCTTGGGGTCATGACTTATGGCTCTAAGCATTGTATTGCGTCTACAGGTAATCTCGAGGCGTATGACATAAGATCCTAAGCTTACAAAAAAATTCTTGGTTCACAAAAGTTCTAAACTTCATCAATTATTCTATAAGTTTGATCTTGCTTTATCAAGGTATAGTTCATAGTCTACGATATACCGAGATTCAACACATTATATGCATATGTGAAAAACCCACCAAAGTTTCTTAATATTTTTTTTATTCATGTTGTTTAAATTGAAGCACACATTAAGCAAATATCAAACACTCGGGCACAATATTCCTCCAAATGGTCATGTATAATATTTTTCTTTTATCAACCAATTCGATACACTTCTATCTGTGAGCAAGATTAGAAGGTGCAAAATTTCACGTTCCACTGATTCGTCCCTTCATCTATCTCTTTATCGAAAAAGAAAAAAATATCTTTTTTTCATCGCCGCTCTTACATTAGGTTTTCCCATTCATCAAGACAATTATTTATTGGAAGAAGTGAAATTTGTTTTGCTTAAACGATCCAGTTGATGAAGAAACTATTCCAATGCAACTGATATTCCGTACTATCATCCACCAATGGATCAGGAAAGGTCAGTTTAAATGTAAACTAAGTACTTCATTCTTGAAAAACGAGGAAAATAGAAAAATGTCATAAATAGTATTTTGATTTTTCATCTTTGCTAAAAAGCAAAAAAAAACATTAAAAAAATCTCTATATTCACTTGCGCTCTTTTAGTAAGAAAGTCAAAATTAACTAAATCAGAAAAAAAATTTAATATTATGTTTGAAGTTAATATTATAAAATTTCTATGTATACAAGAAATTATAATTATAGTTTGAAATTCAAAACTTTTCTCAAGATAAGATTTAAAATATCGAAGAAAATATAAGGAAGAAAACTTAGCAAGAAAAATCACAGTTCAAATATATAGCCCAACTATCTCTTCAACAGTAACAAAACATGGTTATAATCATATATCAATTATTAAAACATTACACCAATAACTTCAATGTCATTGTGTTGGTTGAAAATTTTGAAGAAAAAAAAACTAAGAACTTCATTCTGAAAAAAGAAGAAGGAGAAAAACAAAAAAACCTCATAAATAGTAGGTGCCTAAATAATAGTATTTTCAATTTGATATTGTAAAAAGAGAAAAGACAGTTAGTAGATGATGATATGAATATTAGTATTCACACCTAATTCGTCCAAAACTCAAGAATGAAAATCTTCAAAAAGAATAGGTTGGTTAGACGAGTGGTGATATATATATAACATTCAATGTTTTATTGTGTTAAGTGCAAGATAAAAATTGTGATTATTAGTTTTTCAGTTGAATTTTCTCAAGACATGTCTAGGGAAGAAAGAAGGGCAATTTTTGAAGTCTATAGACTGGTATTGACTGAAAACATATATTATACATGACAAGAGAGGAACATCGAGAAATCCATTAACGAAGAATAAAATTGGTAAAAAATAAAACTTTAATAAAGAATTGATCAATCAAATATTTGAATGAAAATACTGATACTCATGTAACATCATGAGAATTGTAGGAACAAATTTGTAATAATTATATTTTATTTTACAAAGAGAGAATAATGATTTTCCCATTGAAAGTGAAAGAGAGAGTGAGACGCAAAAATGTGTATGAACACACAAGTGATTTTCCATTAGAAAATGAAAACATGTGTTAACACAAAATAAAAATCGAAAATTTAGCTCATAAATAATGTCTAAAATCTTAAAAAAAAACATTTTCTAATTTATTTCAATCTGCTATATATTTTGTAATATAAAATTATATTTGATAAAGATTTAAAAAGTATCTTAAGTTTTGTAATATGTTGTCTAATTTATTTATGGGGTGTGATTTTATGATATTTTATCTATGGCACTCTTCACTATTAATAAGATTTTCATTTAATTAAAAAATAAGTATATGGCCCCAATTTCCTCATTTATTTCTTACCGCAGTTGCATTGTACCTCAAGCATCAACACTTATACCTTCATTAGGTTTAGCAAATTTGTAATTAGTCTTCTTTCTCCTCTGTATATATAAGAACCAACATTTATCTGACTTCCAATTATGTCTATGTTAATAAAGAAAAAATCGCCCCTTGTCCAAAATTTCATGAAAAATAACTATGAGCAGCCGATGATGATAAATGCAGTGGCAACGGATATAATGAAACTATGAGTGAATTTAACAATTACTTCGTTGTATTATAAAAAAGTGTATATGTTACCATTTACCAACACCACAATAAAACAAGTTTGATGCGTATATATGTTTAACCAAATAGACTTTGTTTGATTGCAAAATAACTTGGTGGACAAGATGAGGTACAAGAGAAATTGAGAAGGACTGGAAAAAAAAAATTGAGAAGGCAAATCAATTAAACTAATTCTGCTCTCTTTTGTAAAATAAAACAAAGTAATAGTAATGCAAAATTTGACTTGTAAACTTAATTGTTCTCGCAAAGAAAACAAGAAACATAAAGTTACTTTATTCACTTGACGTCATTATTGGTAGAATAACAAATATTTTCTATATACATAAGTGTGCTTAAAGTGTTGAACCTAAATAAAAAAAATTCAAAGATGCGCACTATAGATCAATTCAAAGATAAAAAAACATTGAGGAGTGTGAGATTTTTATCAATTTGGGAAGATTAACAATGATAGTACATAATCCAATTTATGTGATTGGATATCGAATGAACTAGATTCATAAATATAATAACAAATCATTAGTTAATATGCATTATTAAACTATGTCATCCCCTCCTATGATGTCTGAATATAATGTTATACCGCAAATTAGTGAGCCTAATTAGTTAAACGTTTAATCCAATTCATATCTTTTATAGGTCGTGTATTGCTCTGCATGATACATTTGATGATTAAACCTATAAATTTTAAAACACTCATGAATCTTAGGATACACATATGACATGTTGGTACAAATAATACGATAACAATAATGATTTTTAGAGTATAATCATGTGATATAATAAAACTTTGAGTTTATAAAAAAAATCTTAGTTCATAAAAGTTCTAAACTTCACCAATTATTCTATAAAATTAATCTTGTTTTATCAAAGTATGATTTATAATCTATCAAACATCAAATTTGACTCATTATACACATATATGAAAGCGCATTTATAACAAAGTTTTTATTTCTTTCTATTCATTATTGTTCTTTTTGTGATATATGGAGGATTGTAGAATTTTTTATTATTAAAATAACTCAAAAAGAATTATTTTTATTAATGTCCAGGTTCATTATTTAATACTTTATTGACTAGAACTAACTAGTATTTAATAAGATGATTTTCTTACAATTTTATTGTTACATATTAAATTGTAACAAATTTTCATTAATAGGCTTGATGAATGTAGATTTAGAAATGTCTAGGTTAATTCATTTAATTAGATTTAGAAAATTTATAATTAGATTTATTTTTCTCTCTCTCTATTTATATATATAGAGCACATAGTTGCATATATGTAAGTCTTCATTTCTGTGTGTCTGAGCTTGTAAACAAATAAATAATCACCATGAAAAACAACTCTGAGAAATCCGCTGGGTACTCAACACCGATGCATCTTAACGTTGAGAAGAATAAGCAAGAACAATTGGAGATGTTTTAGACAAACCAGCGGGGAGAAATGGAGAACGTTAAGGATTTCAAGAACAATCTTCTTCTTCCACTTAACCGCATCAAGAAGATCATGAAGACGGACAAGGATGTCTGGATGATCGATGCTGAATCACCCGTTTTGCTGGCTAAGGCATGTGAGTTGTTCATTCAAGAACTCACCCTTCGTTCCTGGCTTAACGCTCAGAAAAACCATCGACGTATTGTGAAGAAGGATGCCGTCACTGATGTGATTATGCAGATTGACAATTTGGATTTCCTTGTTGATGATACTGACGGCTCCACACCAAGTTTTGTTCTGTTCTATGCCGCTGGAGGCAGCAATGGACATGATGGTAATAATCTTGATCATTAAAGGTAACGTTCTCATTTCCTTAATTCACACATATAGGGTTACAAAAACTACTGATAACATACTCTCTTTTGATAATACAGGTTTCTGATGTTTAGCATCCAGCTCGTGGTTATTACTACAGCGAGCAACAGTATTGGTGACTCCTCCTCATCACTTCGAGGATAAGTACCCTTATCTTTTTTTTCAGTTATTACTTTCAGTTTCAGACAATTGGAGTTATTAGCTAGGGTTTGTCCTAACAACTCATATTAGTAAAGGCTTCCAAACAGTCATATCGATATAAATTCTGCTTATATTATTTCTTTCACATATATTAGTCTATCTCAATATATATATTTCAAATTTAGCTTCCGTGTCTATGTTTCAATTTTCTATTGATTTATGTTAATCTTAGTGTCATATCACGCCATGAGGTTAGCTTGGGGTAACTTGTGGCTCTAACCACTGTGTCGGGTCTAGGGGTAATTTCGAGGAGTGACATAAGATCCTATGCTTACAGAAGAATTGTGGGTTCATAAAAGTTCTAAACTTCACCAATATTCTATAAATTTAATCTTACTTTATCAAGATATAGTTCATAGTCTACAACACATCAAATTTGACGCATTGTATACATACTTGAAAACCCACCAAAATTTCTTAATTTTTTTTCCTTATTCACTTGCGTTCTTTTAGTAAGAAAGTCAAATGTAATTAAATCCGAAATAAATTATTTTTTTTAGAAATCAAAAATAGTTTTTATATTACATTGAAGTCAATATGAATTTCTATCTATGGAAGGAATTATAATTATAGTTCGAAATTCAAAACTTTTCTTAGGGTAAGATTAAGACCAAAGAAAATATAGTAAAGAAAAATCACAGTTCATGTATATAGTCCAACTCATTGTTTTCGGTAACAAAACATGGTTAAAATAATATATCAATCATTAAAACATTACTCCAAATTATTCATCATCAACTTAGTGCTAACTTCATTGTCATAGTTGAAAAAATTGAAGGAAAAAAAAACTAAGAACTTGAAAAAAGGAGGAAAATAAAGAACCTCACAAATGTTATTCACATTTGTGAGTTCTTGTAAAATTTTACAATAACACTTCGTCCTTTTGAAACTTTTCCTCATCTTGCCTGTGGCAACACAACACGCAAAGGAATAAGAAATACTTTCTACCTCGGAGAGTTTGTTTGATTGTTTCTACTTCAAACTCAGATCAAAGTTACGGGAGAAGATTAACTGTCCACACCTTTTGGCCAAATTGCAATTAAACTTAAGCTTTACCCGAACGACGAAACCTCAACTATCTTATATAAAATGTCAAAATTAAAGGGCTGCATATGTACCTAATTTTGCACTTGTAAACCTCAATATGTATAGGAATCAATCATGAGCTAGGTTATTCTAAAGTAAAGGTATATAAAAGTTATTGGCTGATAAAGTAAACTAAACAACTAATGTAAAGGCAAATTACCTAGTTATGAGGAAAGTATGCATACATGAATAAAAATGTAGAATCCTTATAACATGATACAAAATAAAAATTAAAAGGTATTGCATCAGCCCAAAATGAAGGAGAAATGTAATTACCTTAGAATTTAATACATCTGGAAATTAAAACAGAACAATGGTAACCGATTGGGAAAAGAGTTTAATGAAGTAATGGAAGATAGAAACAAAGTTTTGGATTAGGTGATTGCCGAAGCTGTGAACACCGGGTTTGTAAAAGTAGTGAAAGATATCCTTGCTAAATATAACCAAAGTTTCACAATCCCTTATCTTTTCCAATCCATCTGAATCGGATAATGATCAGTTAAGCAGGTTTGGAAAGTGAATAGAAAGAGATTACTCGCAAAATTCATTCAGATTGTGATTTTGTACAATATCAACTCTATCTTCTGCCCCAAATATAATGGATCAAAATGTAAAAATGAATACGAATTGTACCTAGGTTGAGGGTGTTATTAATAGTCTAACACTCATCCAATTGTTATAGGTGAAGAACGTTCCGACTTCATGTACTTAGAGAATTTAGAAAAACATTAGTACGTATGGATCAATAGTGAGTCAATACCTTAAGGAGCTTTCAGTACTTAGACGGCAAGCTGGCGCAACAATTGTCATCTACTTTGCAAGCAGGTTTTTGGTAATTCATTCCAACTTGAAAACTGAAACTACCTTTGGCCTTGCACCAAAGATATCATCATGGTTTCCCAAGTCTGCTACGGAGCTTGAAGAAAGTAAAAGAGCTTTAGCATTTCGCTAATTTCTCTCATCTCTAAGCACCATGGCAGTAACAATTGTAAAGCTACACCTAATTTTCTGTGATATCTAAACACCTGCGAGCAGACATGATTAGAAAGATAGTTAACAACTACTATTTATACATCACATCCACCGGACTGTGCTAATATGAGATGTTTTGTGCACTGGGTTGTCCCTTTACTATTTATACAAGGACCTCATAAACTTTCGGTTCCAAAATGAGGTAAAGCGAACCGAATGTGACCTCATAGATTCCTCCGTTATGTCAAAAATTTAGAAGAAAGAAGTATGCCATAAAAACATTTCAAGACGACAAAGTAAGTAAATTAGGCTTCAGGTTTTGTAAGCAGGCGTCTATATTTTTGACTAAGCAAATGATAAGAAACAGGTCAACATAAATAAGATTATAAATTGAAATTTCACAAAGTATGCATACTATGTAAAAATTAACACGTAAAATTCATATTTTAGTATGTAAAAAACAGATGAATTGATTCAAAATGTGATTTTGAATTTGTATCCAACGCTGAGAAGACATTTTAATGTCCAGTGTAACAACCCAAGACTTGTATTTTCTAGGGAAGTGCAAGTTTTGCTATTGTCATTCCAAACTAAAACAAATTCTACACTATACTGAAACAACAATAATAACTACCAAAATGTGATTTTTTACATAGTAAACTTAACTATGCTGACAACATACCGAAGCACACAAAGGGAATTCGACCAAGATTCAACATCAAACAGGCGTGCGAAGATAATTCAAAATAAAAGCACGAAAAATAAATCGAGGACAACAAAGAAACACACATTTGGTTTCTTTGAGCAACGAAGCAGAAGCGTAGTCAGCACTTTTATCAAACACTTCATCTGCAATTTGAAACCACCATAATTTAATGGGACGATTATCCACAAAGAGAGGAGAACCATTACCCAAAAACAGAGCAATCACTTAAGAGAACATGCAGATGATAAATCCAGAACATAAAAGAAATACATACTGGCAGGAAGATGAAGCACAAGGGAGTAAAAACTATGAAAATCTTTCATGGCTCGTTATCTGTAAGTAGAAATAAGATTCCAGCAAACCAAGAACAATCAGCAAATTGCAACTGAGTAGAGGTATATATAATAAATATAGTTTAGATAAGTAATTTATTATCACACAAATATATATAACAAAATTTAAAATTACTTAATCAAATCTGCTTAAATAATTTAACAGTTCTAGAAATTTTATCAGTGCACATAAATTATGACAGAAATAAATAATATATATTAGGGAAAATGGTCAAAAATGTCTTCCGTTTATAATTTGGCTCAAAAATGTCCTTGACGTCAATACTTTGGTTCAAAAATGCCCTTGCAGTCAATACTTTGGTCCAGAAATTCCCCTATAGTTACTAAATGGGTCAAAAATGTCCTTTTCCGAATAAGTATATTATTTTTTTCTTTTTAAACACATTTTCTTCTTAATTAAATTATTATATAAGAACCATGTTCTTGTTTTCTTTCTTTTAAAATCACTT
>JAJOOO010024954.1:0-19043 GCA_029582685.1 Solanum piurae | reverse complement strand
AATGTGTGGATGTAAATAAGTTTTTATTCCGCACTATTTTCATTATTGAATGCAATGAATGACTATGTGGCTTGTATAAGACCCCCTTCAGGGTCGAATACGCCATGTTACGACTAGGGGGTACTCTCGGGTCGTGACACATACTTGGAGTTCGTATGATTTCCCAATTGAGAAGATGATATTCCCAAATTTGAGTTAGGGTTGCTTAAAATGTTGTGGGTATTGATGAATGTTGATCAAATTAAGTGGATTATGATTGTTTACGATTTAATTCATAGGAATACATGTTTGTAGGATGAATTTACATGTACCCATGCCTAACCCATCTCTAGAAATATGAAATTGATGTAAAGGGTTTTATGACATGAAAGGAGAAATTGTGGGTTTAGATGTATCCAATCAATGATTGATGAGATACATTAGAATTGAAGCTTATATGATGAATCATGATTATAAATTCTTTGAGACTTAATCTTATGAGATAATTATAATATTTAATTTCTTTACATCGAGCATGTAGAATGACTATGAGATATAGTGCTTTGAGAGTAATGATTATGTTGTCAATTGTTGATTATTGATGTAAGTGTTGTGGAAGGGATAGTTCCCACATGAATTTCTTACGTTATGCATGTGAAAGGTTTTCTCACATTAAATGATTCTAGGTTGAAAGGATTGATCACCTAAAATGAATCTAATGCTATTGACTAAGAAATTTATAAGATTAGAGGCGATTACCCATGACCTCAAAATGAGATTAATATGAGGCGACTGCCCATATTCCATGAAGTAGAATAAAGAGGTGATTACCCTTATTCCTTAAAGTTGAACAAGAGGCGACTCCCCATGTTCTTAAGATATGATTTGGTCAAGAGGTGAGTACCCATGATTCTTATAGAATTACAAGAGGCGAATACCTATGTCACATGTTGTTGGATAAGAGGCGATTGCCCATGATCCATATGTTATGTTGGGCAAGAGGTGAATACCCATGATCCTTATGTTAGGTTGGACTATAGGCAAGTACCCATGATACATATGTTAAGAAGGACTAGGGGCGACTACACATGTTCCTTTATAGTAAGGAAAAGAGGCGATTCCCCATGTCTATAAAAGACAAGCTAGACTGTGTTATGATGAATGATGAGCTTGGATTGTTGCTTGAGTTTCCTTCCATGATGAGTAAAATTGATTTGAGGTTACTTCAAAAAGTAGTTCCCCTATGTTGATATGAACTATGATATGCATTGATTATGCTTTATGACCTTTATTGTTTAACTCTTATGGTTATATTGATGTTTGTGCTAGCTATCATATTTAGTACATGTCTGTACTAACGCATACTCTTTCCTACATTCCTTATCCAAATGTAGGGTCTTGTGATCTCGACTCTCATCCCCGTGGCTAGGATCTTAGTAGAGCAAGGCTTGAACATTGGTTAGTCCTTATAGCATTAGAGGATTTGGCCACCATTTCCTTGATGTTCTTTCATTTTATGTTTTGAACATTATTGTATGGGCTATGTCCCAATATATTCATGTTTTAAATGGTTTGAGACAAAGTGTAATAGACTTCCGCTTTTGATATAAAAATTTGTTGTTGGTAAGTAAATGTTTTAAATTTCCACTCATTTCTACAATCTTATGTTATGAAAGCTAAGTTGCTTGTGTGAGGTCTGTCGGAGTCTTGTATGCCATGTTACATCTAGGGTGTACCCCTGGGTCGTGACAAAAACCATTGTCCCTTTTAATTGGTTTCAAGGAGGACATTTGAGTGTTATAAAAAATAGTGCCGCTGTCGAGCAATGGTGGTTGAGAATTCTAATTTAGAAATTAGATTTTATGTTTTTTAGTTGTAGTAGATTTTTGTTTGGTGTTGTTGTTGGCTGATTTGCAGGTTTTATACAATGAGTTACCATGGAAGTTAAATCACTAGTAATTTATGTCAAAACTACAACATTGGTAACTTTAATGATATGCACATGAATGTTAACAAACCACGAGAGTAATCCGGATACCTCCAAAAACTGGGACGACTCTGTTTCACTTAATCGGAACAATGATACAATTGCTCGAGATGAAAGGAAATTTTGGGGGACTAGCTCATGAGGATCCCCATGAACACCTTAGGAATTTCATGGAGGTATGTAGACCCTATGCGTTAAAGAATATCTCTTAAGAGTATATAAGGTTGAGATTATTTCCGTTCTCTTTAATATGAGAAGCTACAAGATGGTTGGTGGAATTACCAAATGATTCTCTCACTTCTTTAGAAGAGCTAAGCGATGCCTTCTTGGAGAGATTATTTCCACCCTTGAATACTGTTAAACTTCAAACCCATAATAGAAATTTCAAGAGTAATGCAGGTGAGCCTCTACTTAAGATGAGGTTGAGGTTCAAGAAGCTCCTATTGACGCTCCAATTCTTTAGTTGAGACCTTGATTCAATAAATAAAAGTGTTGATGATCACTTAGTCGAAGGTGGATTAATGAAACAATTGTATGCCGTAGCTACTTTGTTACTAGATGATATGACTAACATTATCCGAGAATGGCACACAAGAGAGGACTAAGTACCTACTCTATAATTAAGTTTAAGCAAAGAGAAAGTCGAGAAGGACCATGAAAGAGATGAAAACAGAGCCAAAATGATGACCCAACTTGATCTTTTCTCTAAATATTTTGTGTAAGGTGGAATCAAGTCTGTAAATACGGTTGGAACCAACAGTGGGACATGCTCGATAAAGCCAAATTTGAGGCATTATACAATGAGGAAGTTCAATAATTAGGAAAACAAATGGGGGGGGGGGGCGGGAGGGGTTCTCACACCAATGATCAACCAAAAGGTGGCAACCAAGGTTTGAATAATAATAGTGACGGTGGTTGGAAAGAATGGCGAGGTAGAAATTTGAGATATAGGGAGATGGAAAAAGATAGATACGTGCCTCCTCATGATCATCCACACCAAAAATAACCAGGTGAGCAGAAAGGAAGCCAGACTAAAGACATTCTTGGAAGGATCTTCAACAAGGTTGAAGGGTCAATGAAAGTGTTGAAGGAATTGAAAAATGACTTCTTAACTTTATCCCAAAAGGTGACTTCTCACTCTGTTTCTATCAAGAGTGTGAGACCAAATTAGGCCAGATCACAACTCATATCAATCCAAGGCAAAAGTGAAAATGGACTAGTGACACCATTGTTACGACACAGGGGTACCCCCTAAATGTAATAAGGCGTATAAGACCCCGAGAGGCCTCATACAAATAACTTAGCATATCATAACATAAAGTAGTACAAAAGGTGCGGGAATTTAAAACTTTTCAATAAAATCAAAGGCTTTAATAAAACGAGTGGAAATCTAACATGACATTGTCTCAAACCATCTGAACATAAGAAAATAAAAATCTTGGGATGCAGCCCATAAAATAGTCTCAAACATGAAAGAAAGACATAATGAGATAGGGGGATCCAATCCTCGAATACAATGAAGACTCACCGAAGCTTCACTTCACAATCCTCTAAGAACCTAGCCACAAATGTTTGAATCGGGAACGTCGGACCCTACATTTGAAAAGAATGTAGGAGTGAGTATGTGTTAGTACAATCAAGTACTAAATGTGATGGCTAGCATAAAAAACGTAATCATAAGCGTTAGTTAACATAACACATAATGGATAAGAATATAAAGACATAATAAGCATCATAATGAAAGAGGTATACTCCCTTAACTAACCTCACTGAAGCTTAGCCAAGACATAGGTCATCCACCTCTAGTAAAGCTTACATCATGGAAGGCATATTTAGCAACACTCCAAACAAGTCAACTTCCTCATACTTACTTTTAAAGACATGGGGATTCACCTCAATTCATAGCTTGTATAGGCTAATGGGTATTCGCCTCTTACCTTACTTACTTTTAGATTGCGGGTACTCGCCTCCACAACCTCATCATATGACACGGGTACTCACCTCCACATCATTTTATAAGGATCATGGTTACTCGCCTCCATGTCCATTCATCATAGTAGGAATGTGGGGAGTCACCTCTTGTTAGATTCTAAGGAGTATGGGAATCACCTCATATCAGTGCATATGTAGGTCAAGGGTAATCGCCTCTAGCCTCATCATTCATTAAGTATTTTAGTCTAGATTCATTTTAGGTGAGAAATCCTTTCAATCTAGAATCATTCATGTGAGTAAGCCTTTCACATTCATACAATCATGCGTATCAATTCATTATAAGAAGTATCCCTTCCAAACTACAACATCAACAATGAACAAGTCATACTCTAGGATCTACTCTCAAAGCACTACATCTCATGATCATCATCTATGCTTTACTCTGAATCCATTAACATAATGTTCATCGTATAATCTTCAATATAAAGCAATTCTAATCATAAATTATGAATCATATAAGGATATATCTAATCCATAAAGTTTCCCTCACATGGCGTCAAACCCACAATATCAATTAAACCCTAAAATCATAGGATAGGCTTTGGTACATATAATTTCATCATAAGTACATGCAATTCTAACAATGAAATCATAAATAATCATAATCCATTCAATTGGATCAACATTCATCATAACCCACAATATTGGAAGAAACCCTAACTAAATTGGAAAAATTCTTCTTCAAATTGTGGAATTCAAGGGGACTCCATGGTAGGAAGGATCCCATGGATGAAAAACCATCATAACTTAGTAACAATGCCCACAAAATCTTGAAGATTGGAGGACTTGATCTCGACCTAGCTTCAATCTCCTTCTTCTTCTTCTACCTTCTAGAAAGAGAATATTTCAGAGGGGATTTGGGTTTATTTTTGTCATTTGAAAGAATGACTTAATTGGGGGATTTTGGGGGTTAAAAATACTTATATAGGTGTTTTAGACTTAGGAAAAATGACACCTCATTGATTTAATTAAAACTGGAAAAGACCCTTAAGTCCCTAAAATATTTCCCTGACTTAACCCACGAGACCATGACCCACAGACCGTGGATGGACCCACGGCCCATCCTGGTCAGAGAATTTAGGCCAATCCACGACTCCCTCATCCACGAACTGTGGACCCATCCACGGGCATGGGTCCTGGCCTTGGTTCACTGCCTAAAATAGTACCACATGGTATCCATCCACGAAGCCCTTCCACATGGCATAGGTCCAACCACGGGGCATGGTTGGCTCTCGTGGGTGAAACCTGTAGGTTCTTCTTTTTGGCTAGTTTTCCCTCTTTAGGCTACGGGGTGTTACATTATCCCCCCTTGAGATCATTCGTACTCGAATGAGATTCTAAGCACGTTTCTAAATGAAAAGACTCAAGACTAGTAGCCCATCATGCATGCAAAACTTTTTAAATGCACAGAAGTAAGGAGGAACTGAATCTCCAAGCTAACTATACTCAATGAACCACAAGGAAGTAGGAACTACATTTAACAACCCAATATGCACGAAATCTTAACATTTCTCATGTTCAAGGAGGAACTATCATCCCCAACTCAAAACAATGCTCTAAGCAATCTCATGGAGCTCATATAAAATTCAATCTCAAAAAGCACATATTCAAGGAGGGTACCTCCAATCCAAGTCAAGGCATGTTCTACAACTCATATTATGAAGTCTTAAGAAACTCATACTTAATACTCAACAACATAAGGAAAATACATAATAAAAGCCATTTCTTTCTAAACTTAACCTTTTTTATGAACATGCAATTTTAAAGTAAATCATTGAAACACATAAAACACACATGACTTCAAACATAAGCAAACCAAGAGGAATTCATTACCTCAAGCTAGAATAGGAGGAAAAGGAAGAGGATATCGGGACATCATATCAACCTCAGCCTCCCAAGTAGCACCCTTAACTAGATGGTTTCTCCACAACACTTTTACAGAGGCAGCCTCTTTGTTCCTTAATATCTTACCGTGCCGGTCTAGAATCTCAATCGGAAGTTCTTCATAAGAAACGTTATCTTTCAACTCCAACCCTTCTAGCGGAGGATGTTGGATCTCCAACACACTTTTTCAACATAGAGACATGGAATATCGGATGCACCGATGACAACTCATTTGGCAAATGAATCTCATATGCAACCTTGCCAACACGCCTCAAAATTTGATATGGGCCTACAAAATGGGGACTAGGCTTACCTTTCTTACCAAACCTCATTACACCCTTCATGGGCGAGATTTTCAAATAAACCCAATCAAGCACATAAAATTCAAGGTCTCTTCTTCTAACATCGACATAAGACTTTTGTCAACTTTGGGCGGTTCTTAACCTCTCTCTAATGATTCGAACTTTCTCAATAGCCTCATGAACTAACTCTGGCACTATCAAAGCAACCTCACCCCACCTCAAACCATCCCATAGGAGATCTTCACCTCCTACCATAAAGAGCCTGAAATGGAGCCATACTATTACTCGAATGGTAGCTATTATTATAGGAAAATGCTATCAAGGGCAAATGGTCATCTCAATTTTCCTTGGAATCTGTCACGCAAACCCTCAACATATCTTCCAATGTTTGGATTGTTTTTTTCGCTTGCCCATCGGTTTGGGGTGAAAAGTTGTGCTAAGATTAACTTAAGTTCCAAGACCCTTTCGAAGGACTTCCAAAACTAGGAAATAAACTGAGTATCTCTATCAGAGATAATTGACAAAGGCACTCCATGAAACCTCACCAACTCTCTCAAATATAGCTTAGCATAATCTTCCGCCGCATAGGAAACATTGACGGGAATGAAATGGGCCGACTTAGCCATTCGGTCAACTATTACCCAAATCGAATCATATTGGTGCTGAGTTCGTGGCAACCCCACTATAAAGTCCATATTCAAATCTTCCCACTTCCAAGTAGGGATTCCTACATCTTGGGATAAACCTCCCGATTTCTGATGTTCAACCTTCACTTGTTGGCAATTAGGACACTTAGTCACAAATCTTGCAATATCTTTCTTCATCTCGTTCCACCAATAGAATTCCTGCAAGTCATGGTACATCTTTGTGGCTCCCTGATGAATAGAATACCGAGAACTATGGGTTTCAGTCAAAATTTGTTCCCTTAAGTCATCAAGATTCAGAACACACAAATGACCTTGTTACCTTAGGACACAATGTCCCCCTTCGGAGAAAGCCTCAACGGGCTTTCTAAGTATCGCTTCTTTCAATTCTACCAAAGTCGGATCAAGACATTGCTTTGCTTTAACATCGGCTACAAAAGATGATTCTGACCCTTTATGAACCATAACCCCACCCTTGGCGGAGTCTACAAATAAAACGCCTAATCGGGCCAACCTATGGACATCTCGGGACAACTCTTTTCTATTATCATCTATATGTCCAAGTCTACCCATCGATAGTCAACTAAGAGCATCTTCTACTACATTTGCCTTTCCAAGATGGTATAGGACACTCATATTATAGTCCTTCAACAATTCAAGCCAACTTTTTTGGTGAAGATTCAAGTCCATTTGGGTGTCACGACCCGAGAGCAGCCCCTAGTCGTAACACGGCATACTTAACCCCGAAGGGGTGGCATAAAACCCTTAGCATTATCATATCATAAGATCGTAGAAAAGTATGGAGAATTTAAAACTTTCTTTAAACATAAACTCGAGAAGCATTTCGTAAAAGCGGAAGTCTTTCTAACATCATTGTCTCAAACCATCTAATAAACCTTGAATAAGAATCATTTGGGACGTAGCCCATGCAAAGTCTAAAAACATAGCAAATGACATAAAGGAACATAAAGGGTTCGTCCTCGAAGTTATGAGGAGTCACCAATTCTTCACTTCTTCTAGAATCCTTGAAACTCTAGCCTCCAATGTAAACTCAAGCCTCCAACCCTACAGTTGGTTAGAATGTAGGCAATATACGTTAGTACAAAATGTACCAAGTATGAAAGCTAACATACCAACATAACATATCTCAAAATGGTTAGTCAACATAAGACATAATCATAAGAGACAATAACACAATCATAACATAACTCCAACATAAGTATCATATCATGTCAAGTCAAGATAGGACATACATAAGTTCATTCTTTAACCATTAGTCTTTCATAATCAAGTGAACTACTTCACAAGACACCTCCAAGTATAATTGTGCAAGGCCAAGGTAGCATCCCATAATACTACCTAAGCTAAGTACCTCTCTTAGGTCATTCTTGGTCATAGTCCACCTTCATAGTCAAGGCCTAGGTTCACATGTCATAAGAGTACTATACCCCTAAGTCACCTCAATACACACTTGTGCAATGCATGTGGGGCATCCCATAATACTACACACACTAAGCATATCCTTAAAGTCACCATATTCATTTTTACCATTTCTAGGTGTCACTATAGACTTACTTCATATTGAGAAGGAACTATCAACTTAAGTCAATCATATCATGGAAGGCCATTATATCAACTATCCAAGCTAGACATACATCACATAAGAGGACGCTTCGTAAGTAGCTTCAAGTCATACTTGTGCCATGTATGAATGGCATCCCATACTACCATCCACACTAAGTACTTCTTTAGGCTAACTTACTCAATGCTAACTGTCTTTCATTCTAATCTATTAAGAGTAGCATACTATCATGCTAGACCTAACTACCATGGAAAAACATCGTATCATATAATCCAAGCTATCTAAGGAAGGATAGAAGTATACCAACCTAGACACCATGCAACCATTCAATAAGATTCAAGCTATCCATAGGGGAGTATGAATCCTCAACCCTAAGCTATCCTTAGGAGAGTATAATATCTCAATCATAAGCTATCATGAAGTGGTCTTGGCCTAACCAAGTCAAGCTACCATGAAGGCATTCTAGTCATGCTATTTCAAGCTAACCTTAGGAGAGATTAATTCCTCAATCCCAGGCTACCATGCCTATACTAATGCAAGCTACCATGAAAAACATCCTACCAACGCTAGTTCAAGCTATCCTTAGGAGAGGTTAATTCCTCAATCCCAAGCTACCATGCCTATGCTAATGCAAGCTACCATGAAAATCATCCTACCAATGCTAGTTCAAGCTATCCTTAGGAGAGTATAGATCCTCAATCCTAGGCTTCCATGCCTATACTAATACAAGCTACCAAGAAAAGCATCCTACCAATGTTAATTCAAGCTAACCTTAGGAGAGCTTAATTCCTCAATCCCAAGCTACCATGAGATCTACCATCCCAAGCTACATAATTCAACTATACATGAAGGAATCATAAGGCTCAACTTCAAGCTATTCTATTCTAACAAGCATGATTCATTTTAGGTAATTAGCCTTTCAATCTAGAATCATTTTATGTGAGAAGACCTTTCACATTATACATACATGCAAACTATCTCCTCATATTAGTCTTACTCTATAAACCCTAGTGATCAACATTATGACTTCAATCCCTACATTCAAACTTTCTTTCACAATCATCATACTAGTCTAGCTTTCAAGGCACATTAGCCCTAAGCCCTAATCATAAGCCAATTCTAAGCATAGTTCATCAAAAGTCCCAATTCTTAATCATTTCAATTCATATTCTAACATACATGCATAAGTCTTTTCAATTCATGATCTCCTATTCGCATCCTTGGGTATACTTCATGCATATCAACAACCCAAGAGAACCTAAGAAAAATCATCGATTCCTCATCAAAAGATCTAAACCCACATACTTCGGATATTAGGGTAAATCAAGGAATTCACATAAATTATTCATAATATCATGAATCAACATCAATTTAATCATATATGAGTAGTATCCAACCATTTGGAATCATACCCACCTAAAACCCATGCATTGGAAGTAACCCTACCTTCATTGGGGTTCTTCTTCACAAATTCGGGGAAATTCTAGGGGAATCTATGGGTGGAAGAACCCGTAGATGAAGATATAAACATACCTTAAACAAAGCCTTAGCACGAGCCTTAAGCAATGGAACCTTGGATCTTGACCTTAGCTTCAACCCTAGCTTCTTCTTCAATGGAGGTTCTTCTTTTAGAGAGAAGTGATTTGGGGTTTTGAATTGAATCTAATATAAAGTGACTTAAAACTAAGGGGTATATACTTAAAATAGTCTAAATAGGTTAAAAAAATACATACAAAATGACCCCCACTTAAACCTAGTCGAATAGGAATTTACTCAAGTTACCTCGACTTGGCAGCTTTGTCCCAGGCACCACAGCAACTTGGACGATTCGTGAAGGGCCGTGGTGGTGCCCGTGTTCCATGGACCAGTATCTCCCACAACCCTTTTTGTCCCTCAATCACCCTAATATACCAAGGCACCTTCACGGGCACTTAGACGGGCCGTAGTCAAGCCAACGACTCGTGAAGTGCCTCGTGGATTTGGGGCAGTGTCTAGGCCTCTTGGCCTGGCCTCCCAAGTGTATAAGGAGTCTTCAAGGAACCCTTCACGGACCGTGGTCCACACCAATGGTCGTGAAGGTGGTCGTGAACTCTTAGGCAGTGGCTGCCAAGGTTGGGCAGCCTTGGCCCTTTGGGTTAGGCCTGCCCTTTTGCCTTGGTGGCTGCCCTTCCCATGCACCGCCAAACACCTATAGGTCATCTAGTATACTAGGTCTAATGCACACCTTGATATCCTACCATTAAAATCTTCATTCACAACACATAAAGTCTCATCTACGACACTATTTCACATACGACACACCGTAGAACCTTAGCTTGTGACTCTAGTTTTGTCTACTAGTTTCCGGGGTGTTACATCGGGTAAACACATATTGTAAGCTTTTATTGTCGGTGAAAACATCCACATCGACCCCATACAAATAATGCCTCCAAATATTTAAGGCAAATACACCCACCGCTAATTAAGGGTCATGGGTAGGATAATTCTTCTCATAAACTTAAACTTTTAGTCGCCTTGAAGCATATGCAATAACCTTACTATTTTTCATAAGCACACATCCCAATCCCACTGTAGAGGCGTCACAATTTACCACAAAGCCATAGTATCTTCCGGTAATGTCAAAACCAAAGCGGAAGTTAGTCTATCTTTCAACTCTTGGAAACTTTTCTAACAAGCATCCGACCATATAAACTTATCCTTCTTTTGAGTCAAAGCCGTCAACAAGAAGCAATCGAGGAAAACCCTTCAACAAACCTTCTATAATAACCGTCCAAACCGAAGAAGCTTCTAATATATGTCGGTGATAGACGTCTAGGCCAACTCTTGACCACATCAGTCTTGATAGGATCTACCTCCATACCTTTGCTTGTAACGATATGGTCTAAAAGGGCCACGAACCTTAACCAAAATTCACATTAACGAAACTTTGCATAAAGTTGTTGGTCCTTATGGATTTGCAATACAATCCTCAGATGATCAATGTGCTCATTCTCACTTCTTGAATAGATCAAAATATCATCTATGAACATAATTACAAACATATCAAGGTATTGTCTAAAAACCCTATTCATCAAATCCATAAACATCATCGGGGCATTAGTCAACCCAAACGACATAACCAAGAACTCATAATTACCATATTGGGTTATAAAAGCCATTTTTGGAATATCTTTCTCCTTCACCCTTAATTGGTGATAACCTAATCGAAGATCAATTTTAGAGAAGTATCTTGCCCCTTGGAGTTGATCAAATAAGTCATCTATTCTTGTAAGAGAATACTTGTTCTTTATGATTACTTTGTTCAATTGGCGGTAATAAATACACATACGGAGTGAACCATCTTTCTTCTTAACAAACAACACCGGAGCATCCCATGGAGAGATACTCGGTCGGATGAAACCTTTATCCAATAGATCCTTCAATTGTTCTTTCAACTCCTTAATTTCCATCGGAGCCATTCTATACGGAGGAATAGAGAAAGGTTGGGTATTGGGGAGAAGGTCAATCCCTAAGTCTATTTTCTTTTCTGGAGGAACACCGGGCATATCATCGGGAAAAACATCCAGAAACTCTTTTACCACCGAAACTGACTCAAGAGTAGGAGTTTCAAACTACACATCCCTCACCCTAACTATATGGTAGACACAACCCTTCGAAATCATTTTCCTATCTTCAGGTAAGCAACAAATTGACCTCTAGACAGAGAGTTTCCCCCCTTCCACTTTAAGATATGCTCATTTGGGAATTGGAATTTAACTACTGGAGTTCTACAATCGATAGAGTCATAACACAAATGCAATGAATCGATGACCAAAATAACATCGAAGTCAATCATATCAAGTTCCACCAAATCTACTAGACTGACTTTATGGGATAAGGAAACAAGACATCTCCTATAGACTCGTTTAGCCACCATAGAATCACCAACGGGGGTAGAAACATAAAAAAGGTTCTAACAACGCTTTTGGGAGCACATCAAACCTCATAGCTATATAAGGGGCCACAAAGAACAAATGACAAATTTTCCCCTGGATCGAGTAAAGCATACACATCTATATGAAAAACTTTTAACACACCCGTCACCACATCCGAGGAGCTCTCTTGATCACCTCTAGTTTGGAGAGCATAGAAACGGTTTTGCTAAGGAGCATTTGCACCCGAACCACTAGGTCCAGATGAAGGTTAGGGTTGAGCCCTACGACGAAGATCTCCATCATTCTTAGCAACCGAAGGACAATTTCTTATTTTGTGATCCATCTTTCCACACACAAAGCAAGCATTAGAACCTGCTAGTCATTTATTGTTCATAGTTTCTCCCATATTTAGCACAAGTAGGCATAAAAGGCCTATTACTATCTCCTCAAGTTTTAGGGTTAGACACCCTTTCATTATTAGGCCTAGGAGGAGCACTTGAAGAACCTTGATGATACACTCAATTTACACCTCCCTAAAGAAGCATAAGCGATCGTTATCACGTAAAGAACCCAACTTGTAGGTTGGGGTCGATCCCACAAGGAATATGGTTTAGACTTAAACTTAACTGATGATTATATTCGTTTATTCAATGTATTTCTGAAAACAAGTAATTAAAGGGGGGGATTTGTGAAACAAATTCAGGAAATTATGTAAGTATTTAGTGAGCAAGATTCAAACTTTAGTTGTTATCAAGATGAGAAGGTAACTAGAGTGTATGTGTTCCCCATAAGCTCATAACGCGGTAATCCTAGTAATAGCAATTATGTCCGAGTGTATTACATGCAAAGTGATAAGTTAGGTATCTCTAATTCTTTAGTTTGGCAACAAGAGAATTTCACCCCGTACCTTGGTCCGGCTACGTGTGTATAATTTAGTAACCCTTACCTTTACCTCATATTAGACATCACATCGATGTATGGATTAGTTTTCACCCTCGCCCCAATCGACATTAGACTATTAGATAGTATCACACTAAATTTATGGTGATAGTTATTCTCTTATTAACTACCTCTATGGTCCGATAAGTAGTAAGAAGGTGAGTTCTAACGCGTGCACTCGTTAGAAAGAATTCTAAACAAAAGCATTATCTATGCATGTGTAACATCCCGTATTATGCATATGCTTGTTCTATTCGTGTGATACTTGACATAGACTTATAGTATAGGTGAGGACCATGTTTCTTATATGATTAGCGCTGGTTTAAACTAGATCGGAAGGTGATGTGATTCTTTGCACATTTCAGCAAGTGTACTGCAAGTTAACTCTAACGGGAGTATTTAAACTCGAGACAGTAAGGTGGTAATTGAGCTTAAAGTTGAAAGTTAAGTGCTAAGTTAAAGAAAAAAGGATTAATATTTAGAAAATGGAATAAAATAAATGAGTTGCTTGCTTGACTTAACAAAGCTAGTAGGTGACAAATAGGTGCATCACCTACTTTGACTTATTGACTAGTCCAAAGGACCAAGTTGGTGCATCACCTACTTGAGCTATATGGATCTAGTTAAAAAGGCCAAGGTTTATGGATCAGATTTGGGCATATGCTAATGGATACAATTGAGGCCCAAACTAAGTTAAATAAAATGAAAATGAAATTAAACACCAGCAGCCAAATCTACCAAGGCCCAATATATTTAAGCCCAAGTGAAAGGAAGTAGGTGCATCACATAGTTTGATCTTTTGAGCTTCTTGATGTACATAAGCAGGTGCATCACCTACTGCACCAATTAGTGGCTGAAAATAGACCAAAAAGGGAGGTTCTAGAGGATGTTCTTAAAGGTGAAGAAAGCTAAATATAAGATATATTGGCTGCTTTTCTCACTCATTTTTAATACACAATACTGAGAATTAACTCCAGCTCTCCGTCTCTCTTTTTACTTATGGATGAAAACAACATCCTTAAAGTTCCTTCTAGGGTTCTTGAAGAAACCCTCATATCTTCAAACCAAGGTAAGAGAAAAACTTATGGATTTAGCTTAATTCTCCCATGGAAGACTAGAAAACATGTTATTTATGCTTAATTATAAGTACAAGGCAGAAGTTCCCACAAGCTACTACTCACTTTCCTTAATTATTAAGATACTTTTCGCTTCTTATTTTGTTTAAGTGTGAAGATAAGTTCAAGTTCTAAAGGAATTCAGGTTATAAGGAGAAGTTGTAGAAAATGAGGTAAGGTGACTACTCCATTTTCTTCCTCCTTATGTATGAGTTGGACTGATGAATTATGGGTGTGCTGTCATAAAGAACTCAAGGGGGTGGTGAGTTCAATAATTGGTTGTATGATAAAGAATATTTGAGGGTGTTTTATGTGTATTGTTGTTGGTGCAGTTTGGGTAATTATGTAAAAGTATATATAATGTATGTATTGGGCAGAGAAGGAGGGTATGGTGATACACATTGTTTTAAGAGCTGCATGGGCTCATTATCCATCAAAGTTATCTACTATTTTATGAGTCTCACGGTGTGATAGCTGCTAATTTAAGTTTATCATGACTTATATTATAGATTAAAACCTGAAAGGGGAGGCTGAATCGTGATAGTTGTATCGGTCAGAGGATAAGGTATGTAAGGCTATTCGATTCAATATTCTTCGACATGAAATCTGATACTTGCAATTAATATTAGTAAGTGAATTTCCTAAGTTGTATTCCCAGTAAACGAAACATAGTGGCGGCGTATGATCTCCAAATAACTAACAATATTTCCCCCTCTCCTTAGTAAATAGAGTTACTTCATTATATGTTTACTACTCTATAGTTGTGTAATTATCCTCCTATGTGCTGGTATAAAAATGGTATTTGCAAAAGCAAGTTTGGTGAATCCTCCTCTTAGTCAGTTGAAGTCAATTGTGTCATTTAAGCTCACAAGTAATGCATTAATGTTACATAGCTCCTTATGTCATTGTTACTGCCTTGAAGTATTATTTTCATGTCTTCTACTACTGGTCCGTAGTTCCAAATATAAAAAATGATTATGACCACCAAAACAACAATCTCAAAGATTAAAGAATATAAATGAAGCAATCTGTCTAATTAAGGGTGGCAGCTTAGGGGTGAAAGCCTAGCATTGGCCGATCCCTATTGAATGTATAGAAGGGTGGAATCTCAGGAACGAAAGCCTATCATGGTCCGATCCCAATTTGTGTATTTATGAGGAATGCATCCCAGGGTTTAAAATGCCTAGCATGGATCATCCTCTTCTACCAATGATCAGCTGGTCATTCATAACACATGCCTTTTAAAGATCATAACAATCAGAAAGGTAAAGACAAGAATGAACATACATGATCCCACAAGATTTAACAAAGTTGGTCTTCTGTTCTGATTTATGCACACATAAATTGATACTTGGTTTCATTCGAACTCTTATTTTATATATGTTATTGTCTTACATATTCATTACATTTTTTCATACTAATGTTCCTCGTTGGGGACGCTGCATTTCATGCTGCAGGCACATGTACTCCAGCTAGTAGACCTCCTCAATAGGAGCACACCCCAATCAACTAATTTTGGTGAGCTCCAGGTTGATTCGGAGCTTTACTAAGTCCTTGGTAGATTCATTTTGGTATTGTATCGTAGTTAAGGGTAAGGCGGGGTTTGTCCCGACCTACTCTAAGGTTTTCTATCTTTAGAGGATTTGTAGACTTATGTATATGGTTCAGTATCATCTTAACAAGTTGTGGCCTCAACGACCAAGTCTTGTATATAAGTTTTAGGTCTACTTATGTTGGTTCGTATCGCTGCATCCTATGTGAACTTGTTACCAGATTGTCATAGTTATGTGCATAGTAAGCACAAGTTACATGTTGATTCTCTCAGGCCTTTAGGGCATCGGATGCCTGTTTGTCTTAATGGGATTTGAGGTGTGACAAAAGTAGTATCAGAGCAGGTTATCCTAGGGAGGGACCATGTTTCTTATATGATTAGCGCTGGTTTAAACTAGATCAGAAGGTGATGTGATGCCTTGCACGTTTCAACATGTGTAATGCAAGTTAACTCTAACGGGAGTATTTAAACTCGATAAAGTAAGGTGGTAATTTACCTTAAAGTTGAAAGTTAAGTGCTAAGTTAAAGCAAAAGGGATTAATATTTAGAAAATGGAATAAAATAAGTGAGCTGCTTGCTTGACTTAACTAAGCTAGTAGGTGACCAGTAGGTGCATCACCTACTTTGACTTATTGACTTGTCCAAAGGACCAAGTAGATGCATCAACTACTTAAGCTATATGGATCTAGTTAAAAAGGCCAAGGTTTATGGATCAGATTTGGGCCTATGCTAATAGACTCACTTGAGGCCCAAACTAAGTTAAATAAAATAAAAATGAAATTAAAGCCCATCAGCCAAATCTATCAAGGCCCAATACATTTAAGACCAAGTGAAAGCAGGTAGGTGCATCACCAAGTTTAACTTTTTGAGTTGCTTGATGTACATAAGCAGGTGCATCACCTACTTCACCAATTAGTGGCTGAAAATGGACCAAAAAGGGAGGTTCTAGAGGATATTCTTAAAGGTGAAGAAAGCTCAATATAAGATATATTGGCTGCTTTTCTCACTCATTTTTAACACACAATATTGAGAATTAACTCCAGCTCTCCTTCTCTCTTTTTACTTATGGATGAAAACAACATCCTTAAAGTTCCTTCTAGGGTTCTTGAAGAAACCTTCATATCTGCAAACCAAGGTAAGAGAAACACTTATGAATTTAGCTTAATTCTCCCATGGAAGACTAGAAAACATGTTATTCATGCTTAATTATAAGTACAAGGCAGAAGTTCCCACAAGCTACTACTCACTTTCCTTAATTATTAACATACTTTTCTCTTCTTCTTTGGTTTAAGTGTGAAGAGAAGTTGAAGTTCTAGAGGAATTCAAGTTATAAGGAGAAGTTGCAGAAGTTGAGGTAAGCTGACTGCTCCATTTTCTTCCTCCTTATGTATGAGTTTAATAGAGGAATTATGTGTGTGCTGTCATAAAGAACTCAAGGGGGTGGTGAGTTCAATAATTGGTTGTATAATAGAGAATATTTGAGGCTGTATTATGTGTATTGTTGTTGGTGCAGTTTGGGTAATCTTGGAAAAGTATATATAATGTATGTATTGGGCAGAGAAGGACGGTGTGGTGATACACATTGTTTTAAGGGCTGTATAGGCTCATTATCCATCAAAGTTAGCTACTATTTTATGAGGTTCATGGTGTGATAGCTACTAATTTAAGTTTATCATGACTTATATTGTAGATTAAAACCAAAAAGGGGAGGCTGAATCGTGATAGTTGTATTGGTCAGAGGATAAGGTATGTAAGGCTATTCGATTCAATATTCTTCGACATGAAATATGTTACTTTCAATTAATATTAATAAGTGAATTTCTTAAGTTCTATTCCTAATAAAGGAAACATAGTGGCGGCGTACGATCTACAATTAGTTAACAATATTTCCCCCTCTCCTTAGTGTATAAAATTACTTCATTATATGTTTACTACTCTATACTTGTATAATTATCCTCTTATTTGCTGGTATAAAAATGGTATTTTCAAAAGAAAGTTTGGTGAATCCTCCTCTTAGTCAGTTGAACTCAATTGTGTCATTTAAGCTCATAAGTAATGCATTGATGTTACATAGCTCCTTATGTCATTGTTACTGCCTTGAAGTATTATTTTCATGTCTTCAACTACTAGTCCGTAGTTCCAAATATAAAAAATGATTATGACCACCGAAACAACAATCTCAAAGATTAAAGAATCTAAGTGAAGCAATCTGTATAATTAAGGGTGGCAGCACAGGGGCGAAAGCCTAACATTGGCTGATCCCAATTGAATGTATAGAAGGGTGGAAGCTCAGGGGCGAAATCCTATCATGGTCCGATCCCAATTTGTGTAATTATGAGGACCACATCCCAGGGGTTAAAATGCCTAGTATGGGTCATCCTTGTAACACACCTCAAAATGAAGTAGGATAAAGTAGAGCCTCACATGGGTTTTATGCATTAATAACTTGTTAAAATAATGAAGAATAGCCTTTTTAGTCAGTTTTAAAGAATTTGGAAGTCAAACATCAAGGGACGACCAAGACGTTTGGAAACTAGTCTTTTACGTGTTGATGTTGTGCATGTTTTTTATGTGTTGTTTGGAGTCAAAAATCAGTGGAGGTGACCCTAGTGTCTTAATAAATATTTTTAGGGTCAAAACGTTTGAATACGACCCCCGGGACCATTCTAAAGGTCCCCGAGGAGGACCCCAACTCTTGGCCAAACAAGCTCCCAAGGCAGCTTGCAGATTGCTCATGGAGGGAGCATGTCCTCATCGCAGACTAGCTACACCAAGGGCCAAAAAGTGGCTCCGCATCACGGACATGTCACAGACTCTACTGGCTCATAATTTAATTTATGAAACTTGCGGGAACACCTCCGCGTCGCGAACTTATTTCCCGACGAAATTTGCGAAAATAGAACTCAAGTTTGACTTGTTTAAAAGGTCCAACTAAATGAAGGGCAGTTTGGGTAATTTGAGGAATTATTATAAACGGTTATTCTACCTATTTTAGGGTATTTTAATTTGGTTAAAACCCCAAAACCTAGAATTAGACCCCATTCTTCAATTGACCCTTCCCTCTCAAAAATAGATTCTCTCAAAACTCCATTGAAGACCTTGATGAAGCTCAAGCTAGAAGATGGGTTTTCAACTGATTTCTTCTTCAATTTC
>JAJOOO010024953.1:0-14775 GCA_029582685.1 Solanum piurae | reverse complement strand
TGTCTCTTCTTGGTCCGTTCAATACATACAAAATGTACTAGCACAAGAAGTTGAATTAACCATTCTCATAATTAAGATCAAATTATATTTAATCTTGTGCTACGATCATCAAGATGTTCGTCCTACTTCATCTTTGATCGTGAACATAAATTTATAACTTATATGCACCGACAATTTTAGTCTTCCGTGTATGAGTTAAAATACTCCATACACAAAATTGTCTACTATATAAGCAATGGACACACATATATACACAATGATCTATTTAAACAAAGATTTTATTATATTAAATAAATAACATAAAATCTTTACAAGGGATTAAATAAAAATTACTATAACACAATTACATGGTTAATAGTATATCCCAACAGTAATAACTTTAGAAAACAAATTGAACAACTTTATAGATAAAACTGTAAATACTAAGTATATATGCTTTTGAAATAGCTAAACCATTACTCAATTGACTCGTCTATAAAGCCTCTAACATATTTAAGAAAGGTTATCCGGATAAGACCCCAGGCTAACTGAATACTCTATTAACAACATATACTAACTACTATTACTCAAGATAAATTGGAGCCCTCCGAAAGCAAGGAGGTCTCACTTTTAAAAGATGAGTATGTAATAACTTTAGAAAACAAATTGAACAACTTTATAGATAAAAATTTAAATACTAAGTACATATGTTTGTGAAATAGCTAAACCATTACTCAATTGACTCGTCTATAAAGCCTCTAACATATTTAAGAAAGGTTATCCGGATAAGACCCCAGGCTACCTGAATACTCTATTAACAACATATACTAACTACTATTACTCAAGATAATATGATCTTAATGATGTGTTTGTTGTCATGAGTACTTGAATCTACATCATAAAGCAATGTTGCGTCTAATAACGTCAGTACATGAAATATACAATATGTAAAATAGTTGAATGAAATAAGTTAAAACTGAGCATATGGAGCTAAACAAAGAACTCTGAAGATAGACTGAAACAAAGTCAAGTAAATAATGAAACATGCAAGTGTGCTTTAATAGCAAAACTTTAAAACTGAACATATGCAATAACAACAAATACTAAAAATAATATACTTTTACTTTTCTTGGGGAGTTTCTTACAAGCGACAGTACACAATGTGAGCTGATCATGATGTCCAACTTACAATATCAGTTGGGAGGGCTTTCCGATACCTTGCTAGAGTCTACAATCTATCTATTTGATGTGGATTCACTACTAAGCCTCTTCGGCTAAAGGAGTTGACTGACTAGTGTATACTCAAATCCTACGATGGCAACATAGTTGTGGAACTTGAGTTTTCTGAACTCGCATCCTCTTAGTGCTAAATAATTCTCTCAAAATAATCTATATATGCTCATAATATACTATGAAAATTGTAACTAAAATCATACTGTGAGTCTTTTCTCAAACTATCTGAAATATATTGATGTTCTGAGTTCTCGTGATAAAAGACAATTTTTAAAAAATAAATAGCTATATGTAGTAAGAAGTTATGTATTTTCATACTAAACATTTCAGGTGACTAAACTTTCTTTTAAACATAATCTTTAAAATATGTATAAAGATATTTCATGAAAATATACTTTCTTGAACTCTTTCTTGAAATAATGCACTTGAAACTAAATGTACTTTACTCATCAAAACACCACATATGAAATACTATGGCAAGACTTTCGAATAACTTAAACTAAAAAGGGTCCATGTGACAGAGTAAGCATGAACCATTAATCAAGAATTACCAACGAATATGAAGAGTGATAATGTAATAATGGGATCAAGAATCAACAATCTGGAATAGAGAGAATTTAAAATCATAGACTTTGGGATAAAAATTCTACTTTTGATCTTACTAACTGAAACTGTAGGTATAAGGCGTGAGGAAGAACTGAGTTCTTTACTGTGATAGCATTACATACCTTGAATCACTCCAATTGGAAACTAACTTTTAAGATAATCACAAAAGTCCACTCTTGAACTTTTAGATGAGTAATCTTGAAAACCCTAGGTTTTGATGGTAGATTTTTGTTTAGGATACATAATTGTTGATGAGTGGTAGATTTGCACTCATTTGAGGTCCTATTTAGTGTTCCGTTAGAGTGAAGGGTATATATGCTCTAGTTTTTCGACAACAGGGGCACCAATGTCCCAAAAGTATGAAGGAGGGTATCTGCATACCATTTACGATAGTTTGAGAGTATATTTATCCTTTTTCCCTTAGCTCAATAATTAGTGTTCTCAATGCTAATTTTATCTTATTATGATAATATCTTGATGATTTGAAGCTATAGTGGCTAATGGACAAGGCAAGGATGAATGCTTGAAAGAATGACCAAAAACACAAAATGAAGTGCAAATTATACATTGATGATCACCAAACAAGAAAGACGGATCGCCTAGTGAGCATGACCTCGCCTAAATGGACAATGCACAACACTTGGGCTCATCGAGACAGGTCGGCGAACTTCATATGAAAAGGTGACTTGTTGATTGAGAAAGGCAACCTTGCTGATCATCACCGAAAATGACAGTACAAAGAGAAAAATTGAAGGCTTGAAAGGCAAGCCAAGGTGGTATTTGGTGATACGCCGAACGTGAAAGACAGACTCAAATGAACTCACCAACTAGGGTCCAAACACCTAAAGCCTAGATCAAATAAAAGCGAATTGAAGCTCGATTGACAATTCACCGAAGGAGCTCGGCGAGACCGACTAATGTCACTGAATGAGATATGCATTGAGTTTTTGGGCCAAATTTTAGGAAACTATAAATAGCCCAATGGAGAGTTCAGAATAGAGATTTTGGAGAGTTATGAATATTTTGAGTTTTGAGAGAAACACTTGACCCTTGTGAAAACACTTTCTAACATTTGGGGTTTTCAACTTTGTTCTTGAATTTGACAAACTGAAGTTGAATCCAAAGTGAGTTTACTTGTAATTGCTTAATTTCATGTTACCTATGAATGCTTTCATGAAAAATATTTTTTCTTTGCTTTTGTGATGGGTGGCTAAAACCCCAAGATCTAGGGGGTGCAATTATGGGTCGGGTGTTGATTTAATGTAGTAGGTATTGTGTTATGCTCTACTTTGTTGTTTTTCATGCATGAATTTGGGATAATTAGCATGGGGTTGATTATGATTTAAGGTTGCAAATTTAATTCCTACTTCCGATCTCCGGTCGATGCTCAAAAGAGATTGATTGGAGTGGGTAATTAGTCTAACATTAGCAATTTAGGTTTTATATCTGTAACTTACTTAAAAATAGAGGTTATGGGTCGGATCTATTTCCCCTATTTCTGCATCGAAAGAGAGAATATAGTAAGGTATTGTGTTGTTTAGATTGGTATATAGGTGAGACCGAAAGGAGATTCTATGAATAGATGCTTTGAGATCGAACGATGAGTAGCGTAATTGAAGATGACCTAGCCTATTCATGAATGTTCATCACTCTAGAGCATCACAATTACCCCTACGTGACACCGATTTTCAATCCCCACACCCATAGATTGCTTGCTAAATCTTGAATTCTCTGAAATTTTAATTTAATTGTGACAATTGATAACTAAATATTCTATTAAATTGGTGGAATCATTCACTCACATTTATTATTTATATCTATCCTTTTTTTAGCATTAATTTTATGGATTGTGCTAAATAGTGTATTTTATTTGTAGGAGTAAATTGACGTAAAGTTGAAGAAGTTTGAAGCCAAAACGAATTAAAGATGAAAGATTGAAGAAAGAATTCAAGCAGACAACTTAATGGATTAAATTTAATATTATAATGTATAAATATATTAAGTGCAGTTAGTTGCAACAAACAACGAAACATCAAGAATCTTTGCTGCCACGTGGCAGCGGTTGAATGCAACAATAGCGGCATATTTGTGAGGCGGTTACTGTCCTGCGTGAAATAGAAATTCTAGTTCTCTTGGTTTTGGTTCACAATCTGATTTGGACTCAATTATTTTATTCAGGATTTTCTACATCTATAAATAGTTTATAAAAATAATTATTGGGAAACCAATATAGAGTAAGAAGGAGGCACTTTTGAAGAGAAAGTCGTCAATACTTTTTAGGGTTCTTATCTTCTTCTTGTTTTCTTAGACATTATAGCTAAAGTTCTTGTTCTTGGGCTGTAGCTACGAATTCAATGTTGATTATTTAAGGTTTTTGAATTAATTCTTGGTTGTCAGTATAAGTTACTTCTATATTCTTGTTTCAATATTTTGTGCTTGATCACCATAAGATAAATACCTTGTCTAATCTTAAAATCGAGAGAGGAGTGATTAGATAGACCAGAGAATATAGAGAGCTCGATCGATCCATTTAATTGAGGTGATTTGTGTTCAGGAGTGACGCCCGGACGAACAACTTGCTTGGTTACGAAACAGGATGAAATATAAATGTTCACCAGTTAGTCTGTTTATCCCCGCTCAACGATGTAGTTAGACAGCTAACTGTAGTAGGCGACTAGAGGTGTGTAGCCCGACTCATACAATTAACCCTGAAAACCAGTAACTTGACAACTAAAATTAGTTCTAAGCCAAGAATATGATACATGAGATCCAATACATGCTGCAGCCCTAGAATTTTCCAACTAATGTAAATAATTTTTTTATTTTGTTCTTGCATTCTTTTCTTTTGGCACTCTTAAATAAATAATTAGATCAGTATAATTTAGTAAAAATAGTTAATTGACAAGTCTTTTGGGTTCGATAATCTGGTTCTTTTAAGAGCCACTATATTACTTGCGCGACCGCGTACACTTGCGTGTGCAATTGGGAGTAACAAGTTTTTGGCGCCGCTGCCGGGGACTTAGAAATTAACTATTTGTCTAGGTTATATTTTTTTATTTATTTATTTAAGTTTTGTTTTTATAAGTTTTATTTTATTTTTTTTAGTTATTTTTCTTAACAATATTTTTTTTCTTTTTCTTGAATAATTTGGTACTCTTATTGATATGGATGATTGTGATAAATCGTGGTTGGTTGATGAATGTCGTTTATGTGATATATGCGGTCGTCAATATATTCATTGAAATGGTTTTCCTAAATCTTATTCCCTTCCCCCAAACCCCTATTATGATTCTTCTGTTATTTGTGATGTTGGTAGGGGCGATTAAGTGGAGAATGTAAAACAAGAGGCGTGCAATGTGAATTCACTTATGAAATATACGGACATGCTGGACAAAGTTAATTAAAAAATCGTTGAACAAATGTTTGAATGTGTGGAAGAGCAAAAACTAATCACGAAATGGCAAGATGCGCTTGACGTTATTCAATTAGAAATTACTGTCCTAGAGATTGCAGCCCAACCAAGAGAAAGCCATGAAGAAGCAGAGATAGTGAGCCAATCTTGGCTACAAGAACAAATTCAACTTTTTAAGTTTCATGAGTCTATCCGTGATGGTCTGACATACATGACAAGCCAACTGATTGAAGGAAGAGTTGAGCTCACATAAGAAATAGATCAATTTGTCTCAGATATTCATGACTTGGAAACTCACTTGAACAAAAAGATTGAGGCGTCTAATGCCCAATTATCAATTGTCGTGGATGATAATCAACAAGTGGAGCAAAAAGAGGAATTTCAACCATTAAACTACACATTATTCCTTAATATCGATGTTGAGAAAGAGTACAAAAGTGAGAATGTTGTAAATAATGTTGCTTTGGAGTTGAGGCATTTCGAATCTCAGTCAAAATACTTTTCTATATCATCTGAACTAATGGATGAGTGTATAGATGAGGTACAAGGCCCCTACATCGTAAAGTTTTTTAGTCCACATAGACAAAACAACATTCCTCACCTAAGGGCCAAGAAGTGCAAGATGCGACATATATTACTTGGTTCTTTTATCTTTATACCACCACCCCTTGAGAGGAGTAGAAAAATAGATGCAAAGTTAGGGGTAAAATTTATAAGTTCAAAGTGAAAAGAAAAGTGGTGAATTTATTTGTGTCGTGCCGCGACGTTAAATTAAGCGCTTATTGGGAGGCAACCCAATTTATAGTGTAACTTCTTATTTTTTTTTATTTTTATTTTTTAGTGTCATTTTTTTGTGTGGTTTTTACAGGTTTTGGAGAAATCTGAGTATCTGAAATTTGGAGCTAAGGAGCACGTTTGAGCTTAAGTGTGGGGTGCATACGACCCTTGATGAAAATAAAGAGAACATGCTACTAGCTAGGCTTAAAGGCCTCAGGAAGTTTTTCTAACCCTCGTTTTAAATTTTGTTTGATGCTTTGGGGACATAACATCTTTTTAAGTGTGGGGTGGATGAATAAATTCCTAGTTTTTATTATTATATTTAGTCTTTTATTTTTTTAGGATGGGTTCCTTGACTTTTGTTTTCGGTTCTTTTCCTGAGGATAGTCCATTTGAACCGAGTGTCTTTTATTTTATTTTATTTTATTTTTTTGAGAGAAAAAAAGAGAGACCCTTTTAAGTGGTGTGATACTATTTATTTAGGCCTAATTTTTGAGTAGTACTTTCTTGTGAATTCTTGATTGATAAGGAAATCGCGGACTCTTTGACACCTAGGCTCATGTTTGTGACTTTCTATATAGCTTAATTTATTTTGTAGTTTGTTATGATCTTGTATCTCTTAGAAATGGAATTGATCCATCTTGATTGATACTTGTGCTATGTGTGGTGAGATTTTGTTTATTCCATGTTTTGTATCTTAGTCTAGAACTTGCCCTTCATGTTATTGAAGCGAAATAAAAAGTATTGTTTTGTTTAGGAGATGATAATAGGCTTTCTTTGACTTGTCTGGTAATTTTAGCCTTTTCAGATATTATATCACTAGTTAGCCTTTTTGAGCCTATAGTCTTTTGTTGGTAGCCATATTTAACCCTTGACTATTTGTTGAATTCCTAATTTTTGTACCTTGCTTCCTTGAGCATTATAGCATAGACTTATTCTAATTATCAATTCTGAGAAAAAGGGATGGTTGAGTGAAAATGTAATCAATGATAGCTACAAAGTGCTTAAAAATCCCTCTTTGAAAGAATATGATGTGGAAAAAAAAGATGAACAAAAGAAGTTACCTTGATGGTGGCTCTGGTCCTTCCAAGGACATCGTGCACCTTAACGCATGTAAAATACGTAAGTTGAGGGTGGCTATTATGAATGAAAACTTCTTTTAAAAAAAAATTTAAAAAATGATTGAAACATTCTTGAGATGATGAGAATTACTTGTGAAATAATTGTTGAAGAGAGGGTTGAAAATAAAGAGAAGAAATAATGGGTGATGAAGTCTTAAAGTGCAAAGTGCTTAAGGAAGTGTAAGTCACTATTACAACCCGCTAAAGTCCTAGTTGATTCTATTCAAGCATGCTTAATTAGTGGAGATGTACATAATAGGCAATCATAGTTCTTTGTGCATACAAGTGAATTTTATTTGTGAGTGTGAGAGTTGTTCTTGATATGAAGTCCTTAATTGACATTCAATCTCTTGAATTGTGTGTGTGGACTATTTCTTCTTGTGAGGGCACTTGTTTCATGATGGAAAGATGATTTTATTAACTTTCTTTGATGAGAGTAGGGGAGCAAGCTTAAATTTGATGAGTTCAAAGTCTTTCCTTGAGGTAGGAGGTTAGAGGTTTGTTGTTTATTTGGATGTCTTCCATAATGATTGAGAAGAGTACTTGATGTTTTGAAATTGGTATATGACCATATTGTTTGTATTAACCAAGTGATGACATTCCTAGTATGATATTTTGAGATGAGCTTTAATGCTTGCTCGAGGACGAGCAAAAGTTTAAGTGTGAGGTGTTGATGTGAGGCAAAAAATACATATTTTTAATCATTATTGCCTCACATTTATTATTTATATCTATCCTTTTTGAGCATTAATTTTATGGATTGTGCTAAATAGTGTATTTTATTTGTAGGAGTAAATTGACGTAAAGTTGAAGAAGTTTCAAGCCAAAACGAATTAAAGATGAAAGATTGAAAAAGAAAATCAAGAAGACAACTTAATGGATTAAATTTAATATTATAATGTATAAATATATTAAGTGCAGTTAATTGCAACAAACAACAAAAATTCAAGAATTCTTGCTGCCACGTGGCAGCGGTTGAATGCAACAATAGCGGCAGATTTGTGAGGCGATTACTGTCCTACGTGAAATAGGAATTCTAGTTCCGCTTGGTTTTGGTTCACAATTTGATTTGGACTCAATTATTTTATTTAGGGTTTTCTACATCTATAAATAGTCCATAGAAATAATTAATGGGAAACCAATATAGAGTAAGGAGGAGGCACTTTTGAAGTGAAAGTCGTCAATACTTTTTAGGGTTCTTTTCTTCTTCTTGTTTTCTTAGACATTAGTAGCTAAAACTCTTGTTCTGGGGCTGTAGCTACTGATTCAATGTTGATTATTTAAGGTTTTTGAATTATTTCTTGGTTGTCATTATAAGTTACTTCTATATTCTTATTTCAGTATTTTGTCCTTGATCACCATAAGATAAATATATTGTCTAATCTTAAAATCGAGAGATGAGGGATTAGATAGACCAGAGAATATACAGAGCTCGATCGATCCATTTAATTGAGGTGATTTGTGTTCAGGAGTGATGCCCGGACAAACAACTTGCTTGGTTACGAAACATTATGAAATATAAATGCTCGCCAGTTAGTCTGTTTATCCCCGCTCAACGATGTAATTAGACAGCTAACTGGAGTAGGCGACTAGAGGTGTGTAGCCCGACTCATACAATTAACCCTGAAAACCAGTAACTTGACAACTAAAATTAGTTTTAAGCCAAGAATATGATACATGAGATCCAATACATGCTGCCGCCTTGGAATTTTCCAACTATTGTAATTAATTTTATTATTTTGTTCTTGCATTCTTTTCTTTTGGCACTCTTAAATAAATAATTAGATCAGTATAATTTAGTAAAAATAGTTAATTGACAAGTCCTTTGGGTTCGATAATCTGGTTCTTTTAAGAGCCACTATATTACTTGGCGACCGCGTACACTTGTGTGTGCAATTGGGAGTAACATGTATTTTTATTGACTATGACCGCTGCCCTTTTTAATTGGTTTTAAGGAGGATATTTGAGCGTTATCAAAAATGGTGTCGTTGTCGGAGAGTGGTGATTGAGAATTTCATTTGAGAAATTAGTTTATAAATTCGTTTAGTTGTAGTAGATTGTTTTTTGGTGTTGTTGTTTGCTGATTTACAGGTCTAATACAATGAGCGACCCTTTTAGTGACAATAATAGTCAATATGGTAAAAACGACAACATGAGTGACTTGAATGATATGCATATGAATATTTTTAAAACCACAGGAGTCATCCGAATACCTCCCATAATCGGGAGGGTTGTGTTTCACATAACTGGAACAATGTTACAATTGCTCCAACTGAAGGGAAATTTTGGGGGCCTAGCTCATGAGAATCTCACACTTTGGACTTCTGATACCACAGATGATGCAGGGAAGTTTCAAAATAAGAGCTGAGTGATGAACATTAGTAATGGCTTAGTAGCCTAGTCTTGTACTCTTCATTTTATGATTTTTAATGACATTTTGTATCATAGCTGAAGTTATTTGATATAAAAATAGAGGCGGTCGTCTCTCTACAAGCTTGTTGGATGGTGAAGAAAATTTTGGAGGCTAGACAAGTTTACTCGCACTTTCAGCCTAATAACTTGAGGAGTAAAACTATGATCAGACAACTATACTTACATTTATTAGGGCCTCAACAAAGAGTTCAATGGAAGATCTTTTTGTTTCAAAATTCTGATAGGCCAAAGGCAATCTTCACTGTGTGGTTACAACTTTAAAACAAGTTAAGCACCACAAATAAACTCAAAAATGAGGGCTAGATGTTGATTTGAAGTGTTTATTGTGCCAACTCCAGACTGAATCTAGAGATCATATGTATACAAGCTATTTTCTTAGTCATTAGGTCTGGTTTAAGTTGCTACAATGGATCCAATTTGTTCAAGCTCCTTACAATAATTGGGACCAATATGTCTTGGGAATTATAGGCTCTGCTAACGGAAAAACCCAAACTGCCAAATTTTTAAGTTGGTGTATATTGAGTATGTCTATGCTATTTGGATTGCGAGAAACTAAAGGATTTTTGAGAAGAAAAACAGGAATTGAGAATCTATTGTCAAGGAGATCGCTTATATTTGTTGTGTTAGGGCCAACCAAAAAATTATGCAAAACATTCATCAATTTGTATTTAACTTGCTAGCTTAGTTTTCCTTTGCTTCATGTTGTCTTTGTTTTGAGAATTGCAAGTTGTGTCTTGGCATAGCTATTGGTTTTGTAATTGGTACGCTTGGTGATTAATACAATTTTGTTAGTTATAAAAAGAAGTAATATTTAGTATAATTTGTTGCAATGCTATTGTACTGACCAACAAGTTGCTTTTGAAGTTTATGTGAAATTACTATTTTACCCCTCTAGATATTGACCCCGAGTATTGGTTGGTGAAATTGGTTTCGAGTTGAGTAAAAACTTGTGAAGTGTGGAAATTTTGAAATTTTGAAAGGCTAAAGCTGTTAAAATGTGGTTTTTGATGTCTTTTAGAGTTTCAAGTATCAAAATGGAATTCCGTCAATTCCATTCGTCCCGAAATGTGAAATTTTGTCTGGGAGAGTTGTCAATCTTAGATTCGTAGTCTTTTCGTGGATTTGTGATCCTTAGTTAGAAATCATTGAGATTTTAGCCTTTGAGTTGACTTTGATCAACATTCGGGGTTCAAATACTCGGATCAGATTTCCAATAGTTCAGTTGGATTCATGGGATGAATTTTGGCCTAGAGGAGGTCTTTGTTGAACTTTTAGAGATCTCTAGCTTGATTTAGCCTCTTTAAGTGTTATGTTTGTTCACTGTGACTTTCACTAGTTTCGGATCAAAGAGACCTCAAATCTGTATTTCTATGGTTATTATGTCTGAAACGTTGAGTATAATTGAATAACATATTTGACCTGTGTAAATGAGGTTACGAACGAATCCTGAGGGTCCATTCGATGATTTGAGAGTTGGCTGTTTTTTTATATATGGTGTGCCTCCCGTTCACGAGGGGTACCTCGCTTTTGTGAGGATCACATTAGTGAGGCCATGGTCGCGTCACAAGGGGTCAGCAAATTTGAACCTCACTTTTGTGAAGGTCTCATCGCTTTTGTGACCTTTGGGTTAGCGAGGGCTAGCTCACGAAAACAAGGGGTCCTGTGTTTGTGGGGTTCGCTTAAGCGCACCATGGGTCGTGATCGCGACCATCACGTAAGTGACACTAGGTTCGCTAAAGGGACCCTAGGTTTGGGAAAGTGAGACCTTAGAGGGTTTTGTCAAAAATTTCGAAGGTTTACCCTATTTTTCCCATTTTAAGTTTTGAAAAATCCTTGGAGGCAATTTTAAAGATGATTATCGTGCTAAATCTCTTGGGTAAGTGTATGTAACCCAAATCTTTAATTCCCTATAATCAATTGTGTTTTTTAGCATCAAGAATTGAGGTTTTTGATTGGCAAAGTGAAAGATTTCAAGAACTTGAGTTTCTAAGTAACATGGTGATTTTCAGCTAGATTATAATCTATTTTTGAAATGGTTTTCATCAATGAGTTCTAAATCTTTAGGTAACGTATCCAAGTAATGATTTCCAGATTTAAACCTTATTTTGGAATCGGGTTTTTGAGTCAAGTTATTTTAAGTTTTTTGTTATTTTTATAATTTTTAAATGATAAATATATTTTATATAATTTTATGTAATTAGTGTTTTTTAAAAATATTTGAAAGTCATCTCAATTTTTTTTTTACATTTTTAGTTAATTATTTTGTTAAATTACTTTAGTTTTAATTATGGTTATAATTTTAAACTATTTAGTTTATAATTAAGTCAATTATCTCATATAGTTGAATTTAAGAAACTCGTTAGGTAGTCCTTGTTTAGATTCATCTTATTTAAATTTTGGCCAGATCAACCTATTAAATTCAATTTGTCTATGATTGCAATTCATTGGGCTATTTATTTATTACAATTCTTAGCCAATTGCTTGCCCTCAAGTTTTCAGAATATTTTGGGCCATTTCCAATTTCCAGTTAAACATTTCAGTAACCTATTCCGTTATTTTCAGCCCATTCCAATCCGACCTAATGCCTTGATTTCTTTTAATCCAGCCCACCAATTCAATTCTCTCGAGCAGTAATTTAAAATTCCAAGCCCACCTTCTAATTCTTCATCAGTAGCCCAAATCAATTCCTTACGGCAACTCATGTTATTCAACAAACAAACCCAATTTTCTCTTCAAATAAACCCAGAAGCTCATTCCAACGTCTACATCTTCACGACGTTAACAACAACAGTACGCAAATCTAACGGTAAAATCCAAGCGACATCAAAATCAACAGCGACGTAAACACGAAAATCAAACGGCGTCAACAATTTCAAACATCATTAACACAATTGCACCTCACGACGTCAACACGGAGTTAGCTTCACGCCAAAATACACGACGAGTTCACAGAAAGCAGAAGGCAGTACAATTCTTTGTCTTCTTCCTCAACGTTCCTCTCCAAATCGTACTATCGCAGCAGCAAAAAGCACTTGCAACAACCGCATTTTAGTGTTTGTAGCGCGAGATGGAGATACGTCAAACTCAAGGACACCCAAGTGAATCCCAATCGTCCATCTCTATTTCAATCCATTGAAATTGTGAGTATTTGGGAATATTCTCGATTTTTGGATAGAAATTTGGGTTTGAAATTCAGAACTTCCTCATTCTAACCCGAAATTGCCCTCGTCTTTCCCCCCTAAAACCAACCCTAGTTTTCCTCTATATAAAGTCGTCTTCTTCTTCATTGTAGGGGTTAGAAAAAACAGAATGACCATTAGAGAAAAATATGGTGAGCTACTAGCTACATAGTAATAAATAGAAATAGATTTTGAAGTTATAGAGATTGGGAATCAGATTTCGGCTCGCGTTTGATTCTTCTCGGTTCATAGAGGTTTTCGGAGTTGTATTTTAGTGGTGGAAGTGCATTCTAGCTCGTCTGTTCCGTTCGCAGTCCAGAAGAAGGTGATGTTTCCTCTATAATATTCACTTCGTCTTTCTTCTATTTTAATATGCTTGATTACTGTGTTGTTTGTAGCTGAAATAAGTAGTTTTAATGTGCTAGGCATCTTGTTCTTGAATGATTCAATCTTAAGGTTGATTCAAGTTTTTTGTCCTTTCGTATCTAATGTTGTGATTTCTCTACTTGTTGTTTGAGTTTGCTTGGTTATTTTCCTTATCGTTTGTATGTTTGGATATATCAAATCTCTTTTCTCTCATTTGCTTTAAGCTTCAAAAGATCTTTTGGACTCTTATTGTTCTCCTAGTTGCATTTCAAGTTGGGCCATGAAGGCCCAAAATTCTTTTCTTCCGAGTCTGCCCCTTTCAACTTGTTAGGCATTAAGAAATACAATGGCGAACATGTCATTTTGGAAGCTGATACAGGTCCCGAGAGTCCGTATACATATTGTATACACAAGAAAATACAGGAATCGGAGCTGATATACAAGGATATGCAGCAATATACACTAAGTGTATATGCTGTATATATGGAAGAATTGGGCCCAAAAACCCATCCCCTTATATTGAGTTGTATTTTATTATTTTGGGCCTAATCCCTTGCTATTTCAATTATTATCTTGTTAGAGCCTAGGATAGATAAAAGATGGGAATTGGGCCAAAAGCCCACGCATTTGACCCCTTTAGTTTTGGAAAAATCACCCCATATACACATTTAAGAGTCAATATTACAGGTTTTAAATCTACTTTTAAATTTTTTTTGCTTATAACAGTTTAATTACGGGTTATAACATATCACTAATTATTTATAAATTAATTAAATTTTACTTTATTAAATAAGTATTTTTTTATAATTTTATATTATTATTAAATTATTTAAATAAAGAATACCCCATAATTATCTCTTACACAATTATAGGGATTTTACATTGATTACACTTCCTTATTTAATGTTATACTCATAACCTCCCATTAGTTAATCCCACCACCCTTCCCCCACACCTATCCAACTATACACGCTATCACCCCAATTTCACCTTCTTCTCTCCCATTTTTCTCACCAGCCAACTACACCAACATTCAATCTTTCGTCCAATTTTTTTCCCCAACAAAATTATGTCTAAGAAACCCATTGAAACGCTTCGAAAGAGTCCCAGATTGGGTGAAGGAACATCTAATGATGATGTTCATGTTTCAAATTTTAATATATTAACTCAACCCCCCTCCCCCGCCTAAAATTGTTGAAAATCTGGCGAATATTCCAAATCCGACGACGGATGGTTCATCTAAGTTAAAGGAGCGACAAAGAGAGAAAAAATGAAGAAAAAAAAGGTCACCCCTGCAAATCAAAAGGGGAAGAAGAGGAAGGGGAAAATTGTTGAAACCCCTTCTAATTCCGATTTTGATTTTGTTACTGAAATCAAAAAGAAAAAAAGAAAAAAAAAACAAATGTAGAAGTTGGAGCATCTTCAAAACTATCAACAAGAAGAACAACAAAAAGTTATTTTTTTTAACTTTTGGACAATTTTTTTGTGTTTAAGTATTTGATGATATATAATATCATATGTTTTCTTTCAGGCAGATACCGTTTACATATGAATTACTGATTGTCTATTACAATTTCAAGATACTATTTTGAAAATATCAGTGTGTTTCCAAACTGTACATTTATTGGATGAAATCTGTATGAAATCTGATTAATATGTGTATGACTAC
>JAJOOO010024952.1:0-19638 GCA_029582685.1 Solanum piurae | reverse complement strand
GAGGGAGATGGATTTGAAAAGACTAGTGGGGTTTGCTTCAAAGGGGGAGATAGTGTGCCTCATGGTTGGTACGTGAGTAGAACTATGTTGGTTTGGGAAGAATTCCTTGTTATGGTTTGGTGGGTGAGAGTTGGAGGTGATGTGATTTCTTAGTATCCCTATTTCTTTTCTTTATCTTCAAGTCTAGCTTGAGGTCTTAGCTCCTTGTGGTTCACTCTTTAGGATTCGGGTGTCTTCGTCATCCTCATGTTTCCTCATGTATGCATGCTCATGAAAAATTGATTTTCAAAAATATGATTTAGTTTAATTGTTTGTTTCATGATTATGTTCATTTGAGTATGATCTTGCATGTTTGTCTTGTGAAAAGATGTTTTAAAAGTATGTTTTAGCTTGGAGTCGATATTCCTCCTTGGTTATGTGCATTTTGATGAAGTTGCATTATGTTTGGGTTGTTATCTTCTCTCCTACTCTCTTCGTGCTAGTTGAGTTCCATTCAAGGACAAATGTTCCCAAGGGGGAGATAATGTAACACCCCAGAATCAAGGAGTCTAGAAATGGCTCAAGTGGGAAACTCACAAGCCCAAGAAGTGAACCATGGAACCCTCCACGGAGCCCCATACGGGACATGAAGGGGACCACGGTCCATTAAGGGGCTCGTGGTAGGTTTCCAGAACCTTCCCCATGTGAGCTTCACTTACGGACGCCTAGACGGCCCGTGGTGAGGTTGATGGGCCACCAAAGTGGTCACCATGTGGGTGAAGCTAGTAGGGGTCCTCCCTTAGCTACTGGTTAAGGGCCACGAGCATCACAACAGCTCGTGAAGCCGTACACTGGCCGTGAGGTCGTCCGTGAAGGGTTTTCAATAGACTTTAAATTTAGGGTCAACTCCAAACAATCATATCTTTTAGCACAAAATGAATTAGGTGGTCCTTCACCTATAAAATTAAAGGCATCTGAGTCCTTTTTCCAATGCCACTGAGTTTGCCCAGTTCCCATATTGGAGTAAAACATTATGCCCAAATTAGTGAAGCACTGTCAGGCTGAATTTCTTCACGACCCGTTTGACGGGCCGTGGTGGTCATGACGACCTGTGATGCCCTTCCAGTGAACCAATCCAGCAGTTTAAGTCAGGGGTTATTGTGTCTTTTCCTAATTGTTTTAACTCAATACTAAGTCATTTTTCCTTCTACCCAAAGCCCTATATAATGACTCTAAACCCCCAAATCACCCAAACAAAATTCATTCTCTCAAATTCTCAAAAGAAGATCAAGATCGTCCTCTCATATATATCTCTCTCTAGAAATTGGAGAAGAAAGCTAGGGTTTCAAGATCAAGTCTCCAAATCCTCCATTGCTTTCAAGCTTTTGCATCAAGGTGTGATAGTTTTCATCCATGGATTATTTCCATCCATGGAGTTCCCAAATTTTCCTATATACAAAGTTAGAAATCACCAATTGAGTTAGGGCCTTTTCAATTGTCATGGGTTCTATTCAATGTTGATTTAAATTATTGAATTATGATCTTTGGTGCATGAATTGATGAAAATAGGGGTGATTTATTTGGTTAACACCACTACCAAGCAGTCTACAAACTCTTGCAAACTTCAGCCTTACACTCTCACGTTTTTTTCTAAGTATATAAATACTTAACTAATTTAGGCAACGAATCAAAGTAACAAACACAGCCAGCATACGGGAACTTTTCTCAAATTTTTATTAATATCAAAATCAATACAAGGAAGGCTTCACGAATTTGTCTAAGGCAAGAACATATCTCATATGCCTTAGACGAATTTCCACCCTTTTTAAAATTTCTACACAAGGCAATTACAATAGTTACATAGGCAGTTACATCTGATATGTGTCCAACACTTGTCATGACAGAATTTAAACTAAGTCTTAACAGTTATCATTTTAACAGATAGAATATATTTCAAATTCAAATACATTTTATGCCTAAAACCGAAATTACAACATTCCAACACTTAGAATATTTCAACCTACTTTCAACACTTAGAATATTTAGCCTACTTCCAACACTTAGAATATTTCAGCCAGCTTTCAACACTTAGAATATTTCAGCCTGCTTCCAACACTTAGTTTTATTTCACCAACTCTATCAACTCGTGCCAACACTTGTAAATTCTTTTGCCTTGCCATCGTCAAGTCCCACAGTCTTGTCTTGTCAAGACAACACACTGCCTTGTCTTGCCGATGACTCTGCCCACACATAAGCCTTATACGTCCAAGCTGTCTTGCCAACACCCAAGCACCTTGAACCCTTTGCTGCACTATTTTGCTCACATACATGTCAAGACCAATGCCCAAAGCCATGCCTGCACGTCATTTGCTTAGTTAGACTACGGGTCTAACAGACCACCCGCACCACTTAAACTCGATGTCCTCGTCGAGACTATTTTGAGATAGTCATCGATTTGGTCATCAAACTGCCATAAGTCCTTAGCTTTCTCCCAGAGTACATCAGCCGCACTCTTTCCTTTCCAATGTATCAAGAAATCAGTATTCATGTTATTCTTACTTGTGCCCACAACCCGGTGATCAAGGATCTTATCTATCTCAGCATCAAACTATGTAGGTATAGATAAAGGAGCCCTCTTCAACCTGTTCCTGTCTGAATCATCTGCATCTTCAAAGTAAGGTTGCAAGAAACTCACATGGAAAGTAGGGTGAATTTTTCACCTTTCTGGCAGGTTCAATCTATAAGCAACTTCACCCACTCTTTTAACCACTTCAAATGGGCCATCGTATTTAGGAATCAAACCCTAATGTCTAGTCTTACTTACAATCTGTTTCCAGATTTGAGGAGTAAGTTTCAGTAACACTTTGTCACCCACACTAAACTCTAATGAGTGACGATGTTGATCGGCATATTTTTTTATGCGCCGTTGTGCCTTACGCAAACTATCTTGAGCTTTAGAAAATATTTCAAGTATGTCCCTTGCAACCCTGTACACTGCTAGACACTTTCCCTAATTCTTGTTCTTAGCAACATCTAATGGCATCATAGGCTTCCTGCCTAAACCAATTTCGAAAGTCCTCATCTCTGTTGCAGACGACTTATGCAGATTATAGAAAAACTGTGCAGTGTCAAGCAAAGCAATCCACTTCCGTTGACTTGTTGTCACATAGTGCCTCAAGTATTCTTCTAGTAAATGATTAATCCTCTCCGTTTGTCCATTTTTTTGTGGGTGGTTTGCAATAGAGAATTTTAACTCAGTTCCCATCATATTGAACAAAGTTGTCCAAAACCTGCATGTGAACCTTGTATCCCTATCACTCACAATATCAACTAGAACACCAAACTACTTAACCATATACTTATATAACAATCCAACAACAATCTCATATGAACACAAGTTAGGTGCAGCAATAAAAATGGAATATTTTGAAAACATGTCTACCATAACCATAATAGATGGCATACCATCTACCTTAGGTAAACCAGAAATGAAATCAATGCTTACCGACAACCAAGGCCTTTCAGGAATAGTCAAGGGCTGCAACAAACCAACTCCCTTCTTACGTTCAGTTTTTTCCACTTGATAAACATGGCAAGTCTTCACGTATGCCTCTATATCATCTTCCATCTTTGGCCAGAAATAAACAAAGGATAGTAAAACTAACATCATTTCCACACCCGAATGACCAGCCCAAGTAGTATCATGCACTTCCTTCATCAAGTCTTTACGCAGTCCACCACCATTTTGTATCACGATCCTCCCCCCTTTAAAATAAAGCAGATCATCCTCGATTCAGTACCGTCTCATCGTCCCATCTTGCACTTGACCCATCCATTTTACATATAATGATTCGTTCAAAGCACATAACCTGATCCTATTAAGAAAATCACTCTTAAGTTTCAAAATGGAATATACAGCAGCAAATACCTCTTTTTGACTCAATGCATCAGTGACTTGGTTGTGTTTTCCCGGTCTTATGTTCCCACAGAATGTCATACTCAGCCAGAAATTCCTACCACATTGCCTGTTTTAGACTTAACTTTTTCTGCCTCTTGAAGAATGTATTAGCAACATTGTCAGTCTGCACCACAAAATGAGTTCCGAGCAAATAAACTCGCCAAACCTGCAAGCAATGTACAACAACAACCATCTCTTTTCATGAGTCGAATACATTTGTTCTACATCATTCAATTTTTGACTTTCAAAAGCCACAGGATGACCTTCCTTCACTAACACACCCCCAATAGCTTTATCGGACGCATCAGTATGTACCTCAAATGGAAACTCAAAATCAGGCAGCTTGAGTATAGGTTCAGACGCAATAGCTTCCTTCAAATTCTGAAAAGCTTTTTCACATCGTACATACCACACCCACTTATTACCTTTCTTCAAAAGGTTAGTCAAAGTCGTTGCCTTTTTTGAATAACCAGTAATGAACTTCCTGTAATAATTAGTCAACCCAAGAAACGACCTTACACTACCATGAACTCATGTAAATCCCATATTTTCCAATTATGATGATATAATGTGAATTTGGATTATGAAAGAAGATTTTTATGAAATTAAGCATGAATTGATAGAATTATATGATTTTATGATGATTTTTTATGAACTCATATCTAACCCATGATTTCTAGATGTTGATGTTTGAAAGTGAGTTTTGAACCTTGAAAGGTGAATTATGAAATTATGCATGTTCTTATGAAGTTTATTGAAATATTTTAAGGGTGCTTTGAAAGTGAAGTATCAATGATGATGTTGTTTTTGTTATGTTGTTGAAAGGAATTGTCTCATATACACACCTATGCATGATTGTGAAAGGTTTTCTAACATGATAAGGGTTCTTAGGGTTGAAAGGTTTTCTCACCTAAAATGAACCAAAGAAAGTAATCTAATGATGATCTAAAAGGCGATTACATGTGTTCCTTTATGAGCATGATGAAAAGATAATGGATGGTGAAAGATTTTTTTAACGCATGGTCTAAGGAGCTATCTTATGACAAGACAAGGGGTGACTACCCATGTATTTGAAATATAAGATAAGTCCAAACTTAATAACTACTCCGTTGGAATTTATGCTTAGCAGCGAGAGGATATTGAGATGGAAGCTCTCACGTGAGTAGAGGTCGGATTTCTAGAATCAATCTCCTTATATTTTACCTATGTGCCCCCATAGGATGATTGTCTAGATAGACATTAGCTAGTGGATCCACCTAAGCTAGAAGCTCATGGTTCTACCTTAGCAAGTAGGACAACCCATTTCGGTGTGGGAGACACCGAGGATCATGTTATAGCTCACATGGTATTTATGTCGGTTAAGGCCCATTCCCACAATTATAATGAAATAAGGTTATTTCAAGAAGTATCTCACATGTGTTCAAAGATGATGTTCACTTGCATTGATCATGGTTTTATGACTTAAGGCTTCTAACTCTCAAAATACATGTTTTAGCTGGATCATTACATACTTATGAAAATGTCCCTTTTAGCATGATTTAAATATTTTATGCACTGCTATCATACTTGTTACATTATTTTGTACTAATGCATACTCTTGCCTACATTTCCCCAAATGTAGGGTCCGACAGTCAGGGTTTTCAGTTTCGTGGCTAGAGGTTAACTTGAGAAATTTCTGAGCTTTGGTGAGTCCTCATGTTTCGAGGACCAAGCCTTTATTTCATTATGTCTTTTTATTTTCAGTTTTGGACATGATGAATGGCTAGGCCCAATTTCATTCTATTGAATTAGGTGGCTATTGAGACAAGTGTTTAGTTTTCTGCTTTGCTCTTATTAAACTTTGAACTTGAAATGTTGTTTTTAATTCCTTTGTTCTATTTCTAATGTTATGAATGCTAAGTGGTTTGTATGGGGCATCTTGGGGTCTATATGCCATGTTACATCTAGGGTGTACCCCTGGGTCATGACAAAAGATTTATGAGCAATCTCAAAGATTAAAGAAAAGACATAAAGCAAATCTTTATTATTATGGGTGGCAGCCCAGGGGTTGAAAGCCTTGCATGGGTCGATCATGAAAGCAAAGTTGTATACTTATGGGTGGTAGCTCAGGGGTTAAAAATATCTAGCATGAGTCGATACCAATTGATAAATATATATGTTTGGCAGCTCAGGGGTTATAATACCTAGCATGGGCCGATCATAATTTGTATGTATGAGGACAGCATCCTAGGGGTAAAAATACCAAGAGTGGGCCATCCTCTTCTACCAATGATCAGCTGGTCATCGTATCAAATTCTACAAAGTTTATAAAGAAAAGAAAAGTAAAGTAAAGAATGTAATGTACTCAATACCCAAAAGAGTAAGCAAATATGGTTTTTAATTCTTATTTATGCATTTCTACATTGATACATAATTTTACTTGAGCTCTTGTTTTACATATGGATACTTTATGCCTTACATAGTCAATACATTCTTTTGTACTAACATCCCTCATGGGGACTCTATGTTTCATGCCGCAGGTACATGTATTCAAGATAATAGAATTTGTCCAATATAAGCACTGGATACTCAGCTGCCTTTGGTGAGCTCCATATTGATTCGGGGTTTGTCGAATCTCTAACATATATATTTTCTTATAGTTGGCGTGGTCGTGTCCTGACATAAGCTAAGTGTCTTATTTAGAGACTTTGTACACTAATTTTAAAATAAAGCGCAATTATTTCATGTTTTCTAGTAAGGCCTCAAGCACCAAGCATGTACATTTTGGCCCTACCTATTTTGACCATTTATTAGTGAGTTTTATCTATTCTCTCACATATTTATAATTATCATAGTGTCATGTAAGATACGCACAAGTTATAAGTTGGTTCTCTCGAGCCTTCAGGGCATCGGGTGCCTGTCCATCTCAATGGGACTTGGGGCGTGACAAAAATAATGTTAGGGCTAGATATATCAGATGTCTCACTCGATGAATTGGATAGAGAAGATGTATGTTGAGATGCATTAGAGAATCTTTTTACATACTCTGCAAATATAAAATTCATGTAAGTCTCCACTTCATCTTTTAGTTTATACCCTTTTTTCTCTCCATACATATCCTCAAGTGCATCTCCCACATACGCTAGATTTTTACGAGGATCTAAAATTGAGGCTCTAAAAAATAACTTATTCATTTTTTCAGGAATACCCCAATACTTGACAAATTTTTCATTCAGCTTTTCTACCATTTTTGCCAAAGTAGAATCATCATTTTTCATACATTCCTTAAATGATTGTGAAGCTCAACTATATCTTCAAAGTGAACATTCGAAGTGACATAGAGTGAACTTCACAGTTAGATCATAAAACCTTTTAAGAAATATGACCACGTTTCTCAAATTTTGCCAATCATCACTTTCAAGTACACCTGCAACACTTCCATCTTCACAAACATTAGTAGCAAGATAAGTTGACAATCCATTATCATCAAGATCATACCTATCAAATGCAGTCTCGAAATGTTGTGTAGTATCCAACATCAAATAGGTAGAATTCCACCTAGTAGGAACATCCAAACATAATGACTTCTTACATTCTATGTTTGTGAGTTCACAACATGCCTGAAATTTTCTAATCCTTGCAGGAGATAGTCTGATATACTTCACCATTTGCCTAACACGTTTGATAGATGCACCAATTTCTTTCTTGTCATCTTGCACAACAATATTGAGAATGTGAGCCATACATCTCACATGAAAATGGTTACTAAATTTTATGGTAGATCCCCAATTAACAAATTGTTTGTGTAGCTCTTTTGCCATGACTTCATTTAAAGAAGCATTATCTACCGTTATAGTGAAGATTTTCTCCAATTTCCAATCAAACAGAAACTTACTAACTGAATGGGCCATTTCATTACCCTTATGACTAGAGACAACTTGAAAGTTTGAAATTTGTTTATGCAGCACCCAATCATTATCAAAAAAGTGCACCGTTAAACACATATAATTTAATCTTTGTAAAGAAGTCCATGTGTCTGTAGTTAGACAAACTCTCAGTGATATTTCTTTGAAATACTTTATCAATTTTTGTCTATCCTTATCAAATATTTCATAACAATCCCTAGTCAATGTAACAACCCGTAGAATCTAGTAAGACCTAGCTAAGGCTTGACTAAATCTAGTAGGTTGAACTAGAGCCTCACATATTATATTATAGTTGGAAACATGTTTAAATGATGAATAATGGATTTTGGAGTTAGTTTGAGAAGTTTGGAGGTCAAACGTCAAGAAACGACTAAAACGTCCGGAAACTAGTCATTTGAACTAGTGAGTTGTAAGGGTCTTGTCGTTGAAGTTTGGAGTGTTGTTTGAGGGTGAAAACTTGTAGAAGTGACTCTAATACTTAGATGGACATGTTTAGGGGTTAAACGTCTGGGTAGGACTCCCCTAAGACCACTCGAGGGGTCCTAGAAGAGGACCCCAAAACAGTTCCCCAAACCTGCCTTGGCAGCATGGTTACAGCTTTTTGGTGGTGATCTACGGTGGCTTTCCACGGTCAGTAGATCAAACTATGCCCCGTAGGTCTTGGGCGTTGTTCCATACTTAGTTTCCTAGGAAGCCTGCAACATTTTAAGCCCCATCCACCAGCTACGGACCTGATTAACGGACAGTAACTCCACTTACGGTCCGTAGGTGGAGGGGCGTAGATGCTGCCAGTTTTAAGTAGTTTTGTTTTAAGTTAGAGGTTAGGGGTTGGGTTAGTTATTAATTAGGGGTTAAGGTAGGTCGGTTAATAGGTAATTTAACTACTTATATAAACCTAATAGACCCCTAAACTAATCATTCTAACTCCCTCACCTAAGACCCCTAAATTCTTCCAAAAATCATCTCTAGAACTCCATTGAAGACCTTTAAAGGAACCAACCTAGAGCTTGAAGATGGAAGCTTTCTCTAAGGATTTTAAAGGGATTCTAACCTAAGGTATGGTTTCTTTCATCCTTGGATATCTATCACCCAAGAAGCCCTCTCAAAAGTCTTTTACTCAACTCTAGAATCTCCAATTTAGCTAGGGTTCTAACTCAAATCATGGATTCGTTTTTAAGTGGGTTTTAAAGGATGAATTATGATTGTGATGGATTATACTACTGATTTTAGATGCTTTTCACATGAAATATAAAGGAATCCGTGAGTTTTTCATAAACCCGAGTTATGGCTTTTCTACAAAACGTGAATGAAGTATAAGTTGATTCAATTGAATGTTCAGAAGTTGTTTATGATGTAATTGCATGATCTAAGTATAATTCTATATGTAATCTTGATTAAACTATGAATCTAATATGAAATTGACATGATCTAGGGTTCTACTATGAAAGAGGAAAACTGAGGGGTTAGATGTGATCTTCTAGGATTGATGATCTTCTTGTTTAATTTACTTAGATTAAATCACCTAGACATGAATTGATCACGATTAATCTTGTAGACCTAGACTAACTTGATTATGATCATGTTGATTATAGTGTTGGTTTATGATGTTCTACTACCAAAAGTGCCAAGTCTAAGATGATAGACTTGATCGTGACCCTTGGCTTTGAAGGGAAATCTGTGAAGGTATGTTATGATGAAGTTATATCATATGAATTATTGATGAAGGTATTTTATGAGGAAGTTATATTATATGAATTGTTGATGAATGGTTTGATCCACTTATGGTGGAGGTGCCTACTTGTCAATATGAATTGTAGTGTTGAGATAAGGTTCCTCTCCCCTACAACCCTATATGTGACTAAGTATGATACATTATCTGAATGACCTACTTGAATGACCCACATAATTCCCTATATGACTATATGATTCTCTACATGACATGAATGACCTACTTGAATGATGAATGTATCCATGTCTATTGTAATGAATGTTAGATATGTGACTTACATGGTCTAAGATCCTTATATGAAATATATGTGAATTGTGTATGAATTGGGATATCATGTACATGTTGTGGCTCCTTCGAGAAGGGAAGTATCTATGATGATAATGTTGTTGTTTTTGTGCCATTGTGAGGATAATTATGCGCGCGCACACACTCCATGCATATATATGAATATGATGTATCTATGGTGTCAATTGAAAGGCTAGTTCTCATATGCACCTTTACATACTATTATGCATGAGTGGTACATGACCATGATGATAGGATATGACTATGTACGATATGCTATGACTACACATAATAGGCTAAGATTATGGTAGTAATGTTGTGTTGTATGAAAGGCTATTCTCATAGACACACTATGCATATGATATGAAAGGTTCTCTCATATTATGATATATGTTGATTCTAAAGGATGAAAGGACATTTTCTCCTTACGAATTTGTGAGCAATTATGATATATGTTGATTCCAAAGGATGAAAGGACATTCTCACCAACTGAATCTATGAGCTATTATGATATATGGAGGTTTGAGTGCTTAGTGCATTCTTCCATAAATATGAATTTAAGTAAAGACTTAAATGACTATTTAAAAGAGAGTTATGCTTAGCACCGAGCGGATATGGTTATGAGAAGCGGATCCGCACGTTAGTAGTCGGGATCCCATTATGGTTATCCCATGAGATGGAAACCCGCACGCTAGTAGTATACGGTTTCTAGAAGCAATCCCCATATCCCTTAACTATGTGCCCACATAGGATTTTAGCTAGTGGATCCATCTTAAGGCTAAATATGTTTTGTTTCACCCTAGGCAAGTGAAACACCTTCTTTTCGGTGTGGAGGTGAGACGCCGGATTCCATGTAGCTCACATGGTCTATGTCGGTTACGCAAATCTCCCTATATGATATGAATGCGAATCAAGATATGAAAATGAACTATGAATTATGAATGTGCATGTGAACTACATTTATGACTTCTTGATGGGTTTGCTTATTATATATGTGGGGTTTATGGGACTTCACATGTATATGCACAAGTATACTTGTGAAGTGGTTATGCGGGTGGTTTACTTATGATATGAAGTGTATGAAATATCACTAAGATGTATGAACTATGAATATGATGCATGGACTATTACTAATGACTTATTAAGATGACCTACTTTGAGTGAGGGGTAGAATGAGATGCCACTCACGTGTGATGAGTAGTCTTCAAGAGTAGTCATGGTTTGGTTCCCTTTTCTATGTTGATGATTTATGAGTTGTTGCATGTCCTATTTGGGTGTATGTTGTGGTCTACATTCCTTGACATGAGTTAAGTGATTATGAATGTCTCTTTATTATGTGTATTAGCTTACATGAGACTAATGTGTTGTAAGTATGAGCTTGGTAGCCTAAAAGTGATACGTAGTATAGATAGGACTATGGACCCTATCTATGCATTGCACAAGTAGAGCTTAGGGTTACTTATGTTGTTGTTCTACTATGATGTTATGATCTTGATATTTGACTATGCATGAGTACTATGTCTTGCAATAGATGATATGTGTGTTATGACTATTATTGGAGACTATGTTTATGGTAATGTTGTTATCCTTGTGCCTTGATGAACTATACGTGAGTTGTTTATGATTTGTATTCTCCAACTCTTTCAAGAAGGATATTCAAAAGTGCATAGCATGGGTTTCAACTAAAATGTCCCCTTTAAGCATGTTTTAAATGTTTTATGCATAGCTACCATACTTAGTACATTCTTGTGCTAACCCATATTTCTATGTTTTCTACAAATGTAGGGGGTTGGCTTATGGAGATGGTGTCTATGGTTCAAGCTTGGAATAGGTGATCCTCCAAGCCTTCTTGATGAGTCCTCAAGTTCGGGGATAAAAATCTCACTTAGTAGATATCTTAGTAGTTTCTTTTATTAGTTTTATTTTAGAACTATGTAAGGGTTATATCCCTATATGTCTAAGTATTCGATTGTATAGATGGCCAATGAGACAATGTTTAGTCTCCTTTCGATTTTATAAAAGTGACTTCGATTGTTGAAGCAAAAGTTTTAAATTTTCCGCTTTTATTCTATGACATATGCAATTATGTATGCTAAGGGCTTGTATGATACCCCTTCGGGGTCAAGTACGCCATGTCACTTCTAGGGGGTAGTCTCGGGTCGTGACGAACTTGGTATCAGAGCATAAGTTTTTGGGATAAATTTGACATAGGCCACATCGAGTAGAGTCTTGTTCATAATTGTGAAGTGCGCCACACTTATGAATGAGAGGCTATAAGATGCTTAAGATTCCACTTCTTCATTACTCTTGACTCATGCCATAGAGCCTATCTCTATAAGATCTCTCTCTTATCCCTTGTCCGGTGGTTTTCTAGATGTGACTACTTGAGAGGGTAAATACTTCTATGATTGAGGAAGAAAAGGTAAGAGGTGATGGCAGTGATGGTAATATTACTTGGTAAGACTTGATATGGTAGGTATGGATGAAGTCCTTTGGCATGGATGGATTGTCTTAGGGTTTTGTGTGATGATGGATAGAAAAGTCATGATGAGTTTTGGGAGTATGTTGAAGGAATGTGGTGATTAAGGTGTTTTAGAAATACCTAGGTTGTGTGGGTGAGTAGACTCTTCTTAAAAGGGTAGAATCTTGACCCACCTTGGTTTAGAATCATGTTGGGTGATGAGTGTGAAGGTTTGAGTGATTACTTGCTCCGACCTTAGAGTAGAAGGAAGTGATGTTAAGAGAGCTTGTGTAAGTTTGTCTCCTATGTGAGGGATAAATGTGCTTAGATAACAAGGTTGGTGAATACCCTTGATGTTTATGAGTTAGGTTTTCTTGGATTCTCACCTTATGAGGTTTAGTGAATTTGAGAAACTTAGACCCAGAGTGGTAGACTCATATGAGACCTTGAGTGATATCCTAGTTATCGAAGGCCTTAGAAAGGGATGCTACTAAAGTTGACTTGGAAGACTTTTTGGATGGAAGTACCGGTATGTTGGTAATTTTATGTGAGGGTAAGTGCTATGATGTATTCTGGTATTACCTTATCTTGTATGATGCCTTATGAGGCTAGGAAGCTTAGAGTTCTCCGGATGAGTTAATAGAACCTTTTTCGGATTTTACCCCGGTTAATGGTTAGAAGCTAATAAAAAGGGTTTATGGAAGACGTTCATTTACCTTGTTCCCTAGAACTACTCTTGTTGACTTGGTGGAACTTGGCATGTTAGACCTTGATGTGACTCTTAGTATGGATGGGTTGCATACGTGGTGTGTTTTATTGATGATAGGGCCCGAACGGATAGAAAAATATGGGACTCTTGAGTGTGTGTTAGTTATCACTTTGTGGAGTAAGATGGCAATTGGGTACAAATGCTTCCTCTTTAGGGATTTGGTACTTGTTGTGTCATGTGAAAATGGTATTGCTAGATATTGAGGACCTTAGACTTTTTCAAGATGGCAAAATATGAGTTTGGTTTTGGTCTTTAGGAGAGCTTGAAGGAAGTTTTCTTGAGGAGTGTAGTGAGGGATTTTCTCCTAAGGAAGGGATGGTGTGCTTAGAAAGCATGACTTGTTGAAATATCGATATCCTCATCTCTTTCTTCCATTCTTATTCTAGCTTGAGACAAAGAGTTCCTAGTTGGGCTTATGTTGTGTTTAGGAGCCATGTGTGATTTATATGATCTCATGATTTCCAAATGATGTGCATTTTCTTGAAGATTCATGTTTTAAGGTAAAATGAGTTTTCATGCCTTATGATCCTCATGTTGATAGGCAATTAGAGTAAGTAGCCTATGTGATTCATGAGTTGAATGGGTTAAATGACCTAAATGTGCTCTTAATAAGAAATAGCATAATTGGTTTAGGTTGTTAAATGGACTTGTTTGAATTGGAGAAGGAATTCCTCTAATAAAATGAAATATGTCTAAGTTGCTTTCCTAATGTGTTGGTAGAGGTAGATCCTATTTTCTCATGTTGTATGAAGTATGTTTGAAATGGAGGTTCTCTCCTTAGTTGAGCATTGTGTGTAATATTGCATGCTTGACTTCATGATGTGAAATTATGAGTATGCTTGAATGTGTTCATATGAAATGGCATAGTAGCTCCTTATGTGGTGTTAAAAATTGCTTAAAGAGTAGAGGAGGTAATTCCTCCCATGTTTATGTGAATTAATAAGGCTTGTGCATTTTCATGAAAACTTATGATTTTGAATAAAGATGAGTTTGTGTGAATTGCTTCCCTCATGATGTAGTGCATTGGTTATAAATGATCTATTGTACTTCATGAACATAAGATATGAGCATGTCTTAATAAGGAGTTGTGAAATTCCTCCTTGAAAGAGTGCTATTGAAAATGGAATTTTCATATGAGCTTTATGATGGCATATGAGCATGTTATGACTAGGAGAAGGTAGTTCCTCCTTGAACATAACTAAATATGATAATGAAATGCATTTTGGTTGATAGATGGAATTCCTACTTCCTTAGGTTTGCATTGACTTTGTGGTATTGAAGTTAAGTTCCTCTTTTAGAAATGATGCTCATTGTGTGTGATGTATCTTTGAGTTGTGCATCACTTTGATGATTACATGCTTGGTTGGGCTGCTAGTTTGAGTCTTTGTTTCCTTATGAGGTTTTAAGTGTCATTCGGGGACGAATGTTCCCAAGGAGGGGATATGTTAGATTATAGTTGGAAACATTTTTAAATGATGAATAATGGATTTTGGAGTTAGTTTGAGAAGTTTGGAGGTCAAACGTCAAGAAACGACTAAAACGTCCGGAAACTAGTCATTTGTACTAGTGAGTTGTAAGGGTCTTGTCGTTGAAGTTTGGAGTGTTGTTTAAGAGTGAAAACTTTTATAAGTGACTCTAACACTTAGATGGACATGTTTAGGGGTTAAACGTCCAGGTACAACTCCCCTAAGACCACTCGAGGGGTCCTAGAAGAGGACCCCAAAGCAGTTCCCCAAAGCTGCCTTGGCAGCATGGTTACAGCTTTTTGGTGGTGATCTACGGTGGCTTTCCACGGTCAGTAGATCAAACTATGCCCCGTAGGTCTTGGGCGTAGTTCCATACTTAGTTTCCTAGGAAGCCTGCAACATTTTAAGCCCCAGCCACCAGCTACGAACCTGATTGACGGACAGTAACTCCACCTATGGTCCGTAGGTGGAGGGGCATAGAAGCTGCCAGTTTTAAGTAGTTTTGTTTTAAGTTAGAGGTTAGGGGTTGGGTTAGTTATTAATTAGGGGTTAAGGTATGTCGGTTAATAGGTTATTTAACTACCTATATAAGCCTAATAGACCCCTAAACTAATCATTCTAACTCACTCACCTAAGACCCCTAAATTCTTCCAAAAATCATCTCTCTAGAACTCCATTAAAGACCTTTGAAGGAACCAACCTAGAGCTTGAAGATTGAAGCTTTCTCTAAGGATTTTAAAGGTATTATAACCTAAGGTATGGTAGCTTTCATCCTTGGGTAGCTTTCACCCAAGGAGCCCTCTCAAAAGTTTTTTACTCAACTCTAGAATCTCCAATTTAGTTAGGGTTCTAACTCAAATCATGGATTCGTTTTTAAGTGGGTTTTAAAGGACTAATTATGATTGTTATGAATTATACTACTGATTTTAGATGCTTTTAACATGAAATTTAAAGGAATCCATGAGTTTTTCATAAACCCTAGTTATGGCTTTTCTCCAAAACGTGAATGAAGTATAAGTTGATTCAATTGAATGTTTAGAAGTTGTTTATGATGTAATTGCATGATCTAAGTATAATTATACATGTAATATTGATTAAACTATGAATTTAAGATGAAATTGACATGATCTAGGGTTCTACTATGAAAGAGGCAAATTGAGGGGTTAGATGTGATCTTCTAGGATTGATGATCTTCTTGTTTAATTGCCTTAGATTAAATCACCTAGACATGAATTGATCATGATGAATCCTGTAGACCTAGACTAACTTGATTATGATCATGTTGATTATATTGTTGGTTTATCATGTTCTACTACCTAAAGTGCCAAGTCTAAGATGGTAGACTTGATCTTGACCCTTGGCTTTGAAGGGAAATCTATGAAGGTATGTTATGATGAAGTTATATCATATGAATTGTTGATGAAGGTATTTTATAAGGAAGTTATATTATATGAATTGTTGATGACTGGTTTGATCCACTTATGGTGGAGGTGCTTACTTGTCAATGTGAATTGTAGTGTTGAGATAAGGTTCCTCTCCCCTACAACCCTATATGTGACTAAGTATTATACATTGTGAATAGGAATGCTATGTTATGAACATGGTATGGTCTATATGTTGAATTGTATGAGGTGCTATTGTGGAAGGGCCCTACCCACATAATCCACTATATGAGTATATGATTCTCTACATGACATGAATGACCTACTTGAATGATGAATGTATCCATGTCTATTGTAATGAATGTTAGATATGTGACTTACATGGTCTAAGATCCTTAAATGCAATATATGTGAATTGTGCATGAATTGGGATATGATGTACATGTTGTGGCTCCTTTGAGAAGGGAAGTATCTATGATGATAATGTTGTTGTTGTTGTGCCATTGTGAGGACAATTATGCACACACACACACTCCATGCATATATATGAATATGATGTATCTATGGTGTCAATTGAAAGGCTAGTTCTCATATGCACCTTTACATACTATTATGCATGAGTGGTACATGACCATGATGATAAGACATGACTATGTACGATATACTATGACTACACATAATAGACTAAGATTATGGTAGTAATGTTGTGTTGTATGAAAGGCTATTCTCATAGACACACTACACATATGATATGAAAGGTTCTCTCTTATTATAATATATGTTGATTCTAAAGGATGAAAGGACATTCTCACCTAATGAATCTGTGAGCTATTATGATATATGTTGATTCCAAAGAATGAAAGGACATTCTCAACAAATGAATCTATGAGCTATTATGATATATGGAGGTTTGAGTCCTTAGTGCATTCTTCGATAAATATGACTTTAAGTAAAGATTTAAATGACTATTTAAAAGGGAGTTAGGCTTAGCACTGAGCGGATATGGTTATGAGAAGTGGATCCTCACGTTAGTAGTCGGGATCCCATTATGGTTATCCCATGAGATGGAAACCCGCACGCTAGTAGTATACGGTTTCTAGAAGCAATCCCTATATCCCTTAACTATGTGCCCACATAGGTTTTTAGCTAGTGGATCCACATTAAGGCTAAATATGTTTTGTTTCACCCTAGGCAAGTGAAACACCTTCTTTTCGGTGTGGAGGTGAGACGCCGTATTCCATGTAGCTCACATGATCTATGTCGGTTACGCAAATCTCCCTATATGATATGAATATGAATCAAGATATGAATATGAACTATGAATTATGAATATGCATGTGAACTACACTTGGGACTTCTTGATGGGATTGCTTATTATATATGTGGGGGTATGGGACTTCATATGTATATGCACAAGTAAACTTGTGAAGGGGTTATGCGAGTGGTTTACTTATGATATGAAGTGTATGAGATATGACTAAGATATATGAACTATGAATATGATGCATGGACTATTACTAATGACTTCTTAAGAGGACCTACTTTGAGTGAGGGGTAGTATGGGATGCCACTCACGTATGATGAATAGTCTTCAAGAGTAGTCATGGTTTGGTTCCCTTTTCTATGTTGATGATTTATGAGTTGTTGCATGTCCTATTTGGGTGTATGTTGTGGTCTACATTCCTTGACATGAGTTAAGTGATTATGAATGTCTCTTTATTATGTGTATTAGCTTACATGAGACTAATGTGTTGTAAGTATGAGTTTGGTGGCCTAAAAGTGATACTTAGTGTAGATAGGACTATGGACCCTATCTATGCATTGCACAAGTAGAGCTTAGGGTTACTTATGTTGTTGCTCTACTATGATGTTATGATCTTGATATTTGACTATGCATGAGTACTATGTCTTGCAATAGATGATATGTGCATTATGACTATGATTGGAGACTATGCTTATGGTAATGTTGGTATCCTTGTGCTTTGATGAACTATATGTGAGTTGTTTATGACTTGAATTCTCCAACTCTTTAAAGAAGGATGTTCAAAAGTGCATAGCATGGGTTTCAACTAAAATGTCCCCTTTAAGCATGTTTTAAATGTTTTATGCATAGCTACCATACTTAGTACATTCTTGTGCTAACCCATATTTCTATGTTTTCTACAAATGTAGGGGGTTGGCTTATGGAGATGGTGTCTATGGTTCAAGCTTGGAATAGGTGATCCTCCAAGCCTTCTTGATGAGTCCTCAAGTTCGGGGATAAAAATCTCACTTAGTAGATATCTTAGTAGTTTCTTTTATTAGTTTCATTTTAGAACTATGTAAGGGTTGTATCCCTATATGTCTAAGTATTTGATTGTATAGATAGCCAAAGAGACAATGTTTAGACTCCTTTCTATTTTATAAAAGTGACTTCGATTGTTGAAGCAAAAGTTTTAAATTTTCCCCTTATTATTCTATGACATATGCAATGATGTATGCTAAGGGCTTGTATGAGACCCCTTCGGGGTCAAGTACGCCATGCCACGTCTAGGGGGTAGTCTCGGATGGTGACAGTCAATGTCCTACGTGAGGAAATTCGGAATAGAGGTTGAGTTTTTCTCATAAACTTCTTAAAACCCTTTTTTTCTACAAAACGTAAAGGAAGCTCATCAACAATTAACATCTCAACTGAACTCCTCCTGGATACCTCTTGATCAAAACTCCAAACTATTCCATCACCTTTTTCACCTTGTACTGGAAAGTTCAAATACTTTTGGCTAGAATTGGAAGTGTCAACCTTGTTTGGATTTTTAGGACATATTTTTAAATGGTTATTCATCCAGTAGTTCCATTTTTAGTTGGAGCTTTAAGAACTTTACCACCATACTTACACTTTGCTTTTATAGTTTCATCGTGCAAAACTTCTCAAAATGCTGCCAAAGAAGAGAATTGTGACTTGATTATCTTCCGATATTAAATTGACAGACTCAATAATAGGTGTGCTATTACACGTAGCCCCACCGATTATTTGACTTGACTCATCTTCCATCTAAGCAATATTGTAAGAGAAAATCGATATGTTGTCTTGAAACTTTTTGAATTAAAGATTTGACGACGGAAGTAATAACATAATGAAAAAGAAATATATGAAGAAAAAAACTATATATACTACCCCTAGCAATGAGTTTAGACATAAGTTTAGAACTAATAAGAATATAAGATAAAATTGTTATCATACCTTGGCTACAAAGAAGATTGGTACCGTAAACTGTAAAAGATTGGAATTTAAAATAGACGAGATCTTGATTCTTGCGTCGCGTGAGTCCTGAAAGTGTGATGATTGACGAATGATTTTTGCCGTAAGTTGCTACTTTGTAGGCTACGTTAATAGGTTATAAACTCCAAAGAATCAAAGGACTTTTGCCCTATGCCCAGTGGTGGATCCAGAATTTTCGTTCAGGAGATTCGAAAAATAAAAGTATAAACGTGTAAATAAGCCTTTAGAAATGGAACCCTTAAATTCTTTTGGGTTTAAAATCACACTTTTAGCACGTTTTTCAAAATTAAAAAAACGTGAAAAACATAACTGAAACTAAAAAAAACTAAAACTAAAAAAGAAAACACTATCACAATGATTTGAACTGGTGACGTGAAGCTTAATTTCAGGGGGACTTGCTACTGCGCTATCAGTTTTTCCTTGTCATTGAGGGCGTTCAATATAT
>JAJOOO010024951.1:0-19051 GCA_029582685.1 Solanum piurae | reverse complement strand
TTGTAGTTATGGAGGTTAGGATGGGGTGTAAGGAGTACCCGTATTCTGTTCCCTTAGCTTGTGTTTAGAGGTTTGCTTGTTGAGTACCGTGTGGTTTGATACTCACCCCTTGCTTCTACAATCTTTTGTAGGTTACGAGCCCGGATCTTCGTGATACCTTCCATTCTCTTCGTTTCCGAGGCTTTCTGTGGAGGTCTGAGAGGTAGCTGTTTGTCATCTCAGCGAACCTTCTTACTCTTGTTTATGATTTTGTTTTTACTTGAAAGACAACGTCATTTGAGACTTGTGTATTTTATTTCAATTCTAGTATTTACATTAGAGGCTTGTGCACGTGACAACCAGGTTTTGGGGATTGAATTAAGTTGACTTGTTTTCATAATAGTAATTGTTATTGAACTTTACTTTATTTCCGCACTTTATCGAAATGATTGGGTTTTAGGCTGACTTGTCTTGGTGGGATACGACGAGTGCCATCACATCCATTTTTGGGTCATGACAAAAAGATACATATATTTAACGTGGTTCGATCAATCGACCTATGTTCAAAGAGTAGATGAGCAATCTACTATATAAATATGAGAGTACAAAATTTAAAGAGAAATAACCTCACCCATTCACTCGTAATATAAATAGGTCCACACAAGTGATAACGTATCACTTATGCCCCACAAATTCTCCCCTAGACAATACTTTCAAAGACTTATAGAGTCATAAACTTTTTCCTACAAGAAAAGGACTAGCCAAATATGAAGACTTTGTGTTTTATTTTCCTTTTTAAAAAAGGAAAACTCATTTATGATAAGAAATTCAGGGCAATTAATACATGACAACTCTCTTATTCCGATACAAAATTTAATTTAGAATTCTTTTTTTCTTGACAATGAATGAATACAAAAATTTTAGACGTAAATGAAAGCTTCAAAATTCCGTTATCAAATTCCTTTGTCTAATTCTATGTAATTATAATTATAGGTGAGACATTTATCTAGACAAGTGGAAAAAATTGATAAAGGACAAAAAGTCATTTTTTTCAAGCTTCAAATATTGTGGCCTGTGAATTTTCCTGCGTCACTTTCATGAAAATCACCATACAAAAAAGAAAAATAAAAGTATAGAATTTTAAACTAAATGATCATACTATGAAATTAGGATCAAACTACTTCCCAAAATATGTGTAGTTGACGTTTATCCCTTTCTATCACTTATAAATAAATGCAATCTCCTTTTCTTCCTTTAAATTACAAATTTCTTTCTACTTGTCTATTTCTTAAATAAGTATTTTCATCATGATTTAAATTATTATCATAGCCATTGATCCAAAGTTCCACCTTCTTTTACTGTTACTTATATAGTATTTTTATGTAAAATTTATTTCAAAATAATTATAGATAAAAATTTGTTTCTTTCGTTCTCTAAATCAAGCGAGGGAGTACTATAAATGAAAGAAATTGTGGAAAATCTTAATACAAAATATAGAAGACTTTTCCAAAAAACACATGATGTTATTTCCACTCTTTGTAGCCCTTGTTATTATCATTATTCTCAGTTTCCTTCTTCCTAAAGCCAAAAGGAGTGGAAAAAACATTCTACCACCAGGTCCTTTAGGGTTGCCATTCATTGGAAATTTGCATCAATATGATAGTTTAACCCCTCATCTGTACTTTTGGAAACTTTCCAAAAAATATGGGAAAATCTTCTCATTGAAATTTGGTTCTTGTACTATGATTGTAGTTTCTTCAGCAAATCTAGCAAAAGAAGTAATGAAGACACAAGATTTAGCTTTTTGTAGTCGACCTTCACTTGGCCAACAAAAGTTGTCTTACAATGGTCAAGATATTGCTATGTCGCCTTACAATGACTATTGGAAAGAAATTAGAAAAATATGTGTTGCTCATTTATTTAGTCTCAATGGTTCCATCATCTTTCATCCTTCTTTTGAAGATCCATTTTGAACCCAAGGGTTTGTTCCTTGGAGGAAGATCAACCATCTCTCAGGTATGATTGCTTAGGATTGATTCAATCTCACTATTGACAGCCTCCTTCTAAGAGGTTGAGTCGCTAGACAACATAACTTCCTTGAATGTTTGAGGCTCACTTCAAGAAGGAATGTTACAAAATCAGATCCAAATGAAGTAGCTGTCCTTTGACGTTTACTACGCCTTGTACTTTCTTCATTAGGTTCATTCTCTTTTGGTTCTTCTCAAGGTTGTTTAGACCCCCCACTAGATGACTCAGGTCTAGTTTTATACGGATAGATATGTTCAAAGAATTCAGCATTATCTGATTCCATTACCGTATTGTCAGGGGTATCCGGTTACTCGAACTTATGAACCAAAAATCGACATGCCTTACTATTTGAGGCATATCCAATTAATACACAATCCATAGTCTTAGGCCCTATTTTCACCCTCTTAGGTATAGGAACCTGGACTTTGGCTAGACACCCCCACACTTTGAAATATTTCAAGTTGGGTTTTCTACCTTTCCATTTCTCATATGGAATAACATGTGTCTTCGTGTGAGACACTCTATTAAGTATTCGATTTGTTGTAAGGATAGCTTTCCCCCACAAGTTTTGTGGTAAACCTGAACTTATAAGTAAGGCATTCATCATTTCCTTTAAAGTTCGGTTTTTCCTTTTCGCAATTCCATTAGATTGAGGAGAGTAAGGAGCAGTTGTTTGATGGATTATTCCATTTTCCAAACATATTTCTGCAAATGGAGATTCATATTCTTCACCTCTATCACTTCTGATCATTTTGATCTTTCTATCCAACTGATTTTCAACTTCAGTTTTATATTGCCTAAATGCATTTATTGCTTCATCCTTACCATTTAGCAAGTAGACATAACAATATCTAGTGCAATAGTCAATAACAGTTATGAAATACTTTTTCCCACCACGTGATGGTGTTGACTTCATGTCACAAATGTCAGTGTGAATCAGTTCTAAGGGATATGAATTCCTTTCAACAGATTTATAAGGATGTTTAGCATACTTAGATTCAACACAAACTTGACATTTTGATTTATTGCACTCAAATTTAGGTAAAACATTTAAGTTAATCAGTTTTCACAAGGTTTTGTTATTAACGTGTCCCAAATGTTCATGCCATAAACATTTAGACTCAAGCAAGTAAGAAGAAGCAGAATCTTTATTCATATCGATTGCAATTACATTGAGTTTAAAGAGGCCCTCAGTGAGGTAACCTTTTCCTATATACATTTCATTCTTACTCACTACAACTTTATCAGAAACAAATACACATTTGAATCCGTTCTTAGTTAGAACTGGTATAGAAACTAAGTTCTTTCGCAATTTCAGAACATACGAGACCCTGTTCAAAGTCACCACCTTGCCCGATGTCATCTTTAAGAGGACCTTGCCTGTTCCTTCCACATTTGCAACCGCAGAGTTTTCCATAAAAAACTTCTCATCTGTTGGTGCTGGAGTACATGATGCAAATAATTCTTTGTTGGCACAAACATGCCATGAGGCGCTAGAATCTATTCACCATTCTCTTGGATTTCCAACCAAGTTGCATTCTGAAAGCATTGCACAGAGATCGTCCATCTCTCATTTAAGTTCAGCCAAATTTGCTTGATCCTTCTTCTTGTCCTTCTTGGACCCCGACATTCAGTAGCCTTATGACCACGTTTTCCACAATTGAAGCAGCTTCCATTGAATTTCTTCTTAGGAGGATTGCTCTTTGGACCAGATGCTTTCTTTCTTTTCTTTGATTTTGTGGGATCTTCTTCAACAATATTTACTCCAGATACTGCTGAATTACCACGTGACCTCTTTTCTGCGGCCTTGTTGTCCTCTTTGATTCTCATCCTTACCATGAGATCTTCAACAGTCATCTCTTTGCGTTTATGTTTCAAGTAGTTTTTGAAATCCTTCCGCAATGGAGGTAACTTCTCAATAATGGCCGCCACTTGAAAAATATCATTCACAACCAATCCTACATTAAAGATTATGTGAGTATTAAGAATAGACTTAATATTTCCAACATAGGCATTAAATAAATTTATACCTTCAGCAAGGAGATCATGGATTATGACCTGCAGTTCTTGAACTTGGGTGACGACGGTCTTACTGTCTATCATCTTATAGTCGAAAAACTTTGCCACAATGAACTTTTTCATTCCGGCATCCTCTGTTTTGTACTTCTTTTCTAAAGCACCTCATAGTTCTTTTGAGGTCTTGACATTACTGTATACATTGTACAAATCATCTTGCAGACCACTTAGAATATAGTTTTTACACAAAAAATCTGAGTGTCTCCATGCTTTTGTTACCAAGAATCATTCTTCGGGGAGAGTTTCATCCGACATAACAGAAATATGAGTGTGAAAAACTAACAATAAAGAATAAATACTTACATTGCCTGTTTCTGATTTAACGATAAAGTTTTTATGTTCTTTTAATCGTTAATCAAATGAATTTTAAAAATTCAAATAGAGTAGAAAACCATAAAGGTTTTAATCTCCAGAAACCTTAAACACAAAACTGCTAAATTTCTTAAGATTGTTATCTCCTATATTCAGGTTAGTAAAAAATACAGAAATAGAAAAAAGATGAAATAGACAGAATGTTTTTAATCCGAGTCCACAGAAACCACTGTGTTTCCTAAAGAAATTTAATCCCCTCACTATATCCGAGGTTGCAGATTAATTCCTCCCAAGATAAAATGGATTAACTTGTTAGAGAAGTAGCGGTACCTCAAACTTCAATAACTTCAGCGAACGCAAGAACAACAACAAGATCACACATAGACTCAGTCGATCGACAATTTTGTTTATGTAAGAAAATGTATATAGAGAGGAAACAAATTCAGTGTTTGAAAAAACGAAAAAAACCTCTTATTTATAGCCATTTGCAGCAAGGAATGCGTCTGTTCAGACGAATCTGTTCACACCCATTTTTTCCAGAAAGTTGTGTCTTTTGGAAAAGTAACGACTTTTCAAAAGGAACAGGTCCTTTCAGAATATTTTTACCATTACAAATTTTAAATAAATTCCGTTGCGCCAAATTAATTATGTTATTTAACTAACACTCTGAATTAATTAATAAGAGAAGGGAAATCAATTAATGAGATTTGATTAAATAAATTTTGTCCAAAAATATTATCAATCAATTGCCGAAGCCGAGGCCGAGCGAGCGACGACGGCGCGAGGGGGCACCTTCTTCTTAACCCTTCTAGAATTAAAGGAAGTGTTTCCTAATATAAGGACAACAATTTCTTTTCTTCTACCAATATGGTAAAAATGACTTTTCATTTGCACTTTGCAATGACTTTTCATTTTTCCTCCAAAATTGGTTCCCCCACTTTCCATTTTCTTTTCTTATTTCCAATTCACACCTTGCTAAACCCAACAGATAGCAAGAGAGACGATGCAAAATTCCATACTAGAAGGATATGAAATTAAACCAAAAACTATAATTCATGTTAATGTTTGGTCTATTGCAAGGGATCCTGAAATATGGGAAAATTCAAAAGAATTTATACCTGAGAGGTTTCTGAATAATGATACTTATTTTAAGGGCCAAATTTTTTAGCTTGGTGCAAAATTTATGCCATTTGGAGCAGGCAGAAAAGGGTGCCCGGCTATGGCACTCGGTGTGGCAACTGTGGAACTTGTACTTTCCAATCTTCTTTACGCTTTTGATTGGGAGTTGCCTTGTGGAATGAACATTGAAGACATTGATACTGATGTTTTGCCTGGATTTGCTGTGCATAAGAAAGAACCTTTGTGTCTTGTTCCTAGAAATTATCACTACAAATTAAACAAGACCAAACTCTAGTGTTTAAATTAGTTATCCATGTTTAATAATATGGTCGTATGGTTTTATATCTGTCATTTTTCGTTATAAACTTGTAATGGAGTAGTTGTTTCAATAAAATCTCCCTTCTAGTTCCAAAGGATGTCGCAAAAATTTGGTAGCTAATTTACTAATTCTCTAGGAATTAAGTGCATTGATTATAATCCTATTTTGGTGTAATAAACATGCTACTAACAATGTCCATAAGTTCTTTCTTCAGATCATACATATTATTGTTAATTAGCTGAGAATTAACTTTAATTTTGTAAAGCTAGGTACCAAAAGGTATGAACAGAGGAAAATATACTACTATCTTTAGGATTTGCAAACAGATTCATTTCCTGGTTAAAATTACCACTAATTTAACCAAGGTGCGACTGAGGTTTGCCCTGCTACCGTACAGAGGAGGTGTTCAATTCTAATATCATATTTGTCATAGTCCAATGTATTGTTTGGTTTTACCCTCGTATATTTGTCCCATCTTTTTGTCCAAAAGCATACTTAACATGTGAAATTTGTATTATTCTTTATAAAAAAAATACTTTACTCTCCTATTCTGATGCAAAATTTAATTTTGAATTCCTTTCTCTTGACAATGAATGAATCCCAATTTTGGACACAAACTAAAGGTTTGACATTTCTGAGTTTATAACATTATCAAATTGCCTTTGTCTAATGTTCTGAAATCATTGGTGAGACAAATATTTGGACAAAGGTCATTTTTCAAGCTTTAATATTGTGGACTGTGGATTACAAAAGTCCACAATCCACATTAATGGTAATGACAAGGCATCTGTTTAATTAAAACTAAAATAAAATATTGTCGACTGTGAATTTTCCTGCATCACTTTCATTACAATCATGATTTTATGTTCGAATTCACACTGAACATTAGTTAGTTTGACATCGTACTACGAATCAAGCATAACAAATTAATACAGAAAAAGTACTATAAATGGAAGTAATTGTAGAAAATCTTATTACAAGATATACAAGACGTTTCGAGTGACATTCCCAAAAAAACACATATGATGTTCTTTCCACTCTTTGGAGCCCTTGTTATCATCATTATTCTCACTTTTCTTATTCCTAAAGCCAAAAGGAATGGAAAAAACATTCTACCACCAGGTCCTTTAGGGTTGCCATTCATTGGAAATTTGCATCAATTTGATGGTTTAACCCCTCATCTCTACTTTTGGAAACTTTCCAGAATATATGGAAAAATATTCTCATTGAAACTTGGTTCTTCTACTATGGTCGTAGTTTCTTCAGCAAATCTAGCAAAAGAGGTAACACAAATACAAGATTTAGCATTTTGTAGTCGACCTTCACTTCTTGGCCAGCAAAAATTGTCTTACAATGGTCAAGATATTGCCTTGTCGCCTTACAATAACTATTGGAGAGAACTTCGTAAAATATGTGTTGTTCATTTATTTAGTCTCAAGAAAGTGCAATATTTTAGTCCAATTCGTGAAGATGAAGTATCAAGAATGATCAAGAAAATATCCCAGCAAGCCGCCACTTCACAACTTACAAATTTGAGCAATATAGTGATTTCACTTACAACTACAATTATTTGTAGAATTGCTTTTGGTATTAGGTATGATGAAGAAACACGTGAAGGGAAAAAATTTAATGAACTTTTAAAAGTGACGGAAGAAATGTTGGCAGGCTTTTTTGTCTCTGACTATTTTCCCCTCTTAGGATGGATTGATAAGCTCTCCGGAAAAATAAATAGACTTGAGAAGAATTTTAAAGATTTAGATGAGTTTAATGAAGGACTCATTGAGCAACATCTCAATCCCAATAGGCCAAAATCCATGGAAGGAGATATTATTGATCTTTTGCTCCAATTGAAGAAAGAAAAATCAACTCCAATTGATCTTACTTTGGACAACATAAAGGCTATTATCCTGGTAATTATTTAACTACTCTATGTGTCAATTTTATATATTTGCTCTTGTCGGCTGCTTACACCTAGCTAAGCAATTAACCTTACGAATGAATTAACAAATTGGAGTGAAAATTCATATCAATTAATCATTGGTTATAGATGCTGAAAATTGTACATAAGCAAGTATTATGTATTGTTATATTTATTGAATTGATATTTACACTCTTGTCACACAGCTAAGTTTTTTTCCTCCGTCATGTTTGTGGCGCGATCATAATATAAAGAAACTTTTTGGTCAAATATTAAGAAGTGTTTTATATTGTGATATTACACATGTTATAACATTTTGTGATTAGGAAAACATTTTAATTGATATGAATGTTGTATTTAATTTTATCCTCCCATATTCTCTTGTAGGATATGCTAGTTGGTGGAACAGACACAGGCGCAGTTGCAGTAATTTGGGCAATGACAGCCTTGATAGCCAAACCAAATGCCATGAAGAAAGTTCAATCAGAAATTAGAGAATCGGTTGGTAAAAAGTCCATAGTGAATGAGGATGATGTTCAAAATCTTCCATATTTCAAAGCAGTGATAAAAGAGACACTTAGATTGTATCCACCGGCTCCATTGTTAGTACCAAGAGAGTCGATGCAAAATTCCATACTAGAAGGATATGAAATTAAACCAAAAACTATAATTTATGTTAACGCTTGGGCTATTGCAAGGGATCCTGAAATATGGAAAAATCCAGAAGAATTTATACCTGAAAGGTTTCTGAATAGTGATATTGATTTTAAGGGACAAAATTCTGAGCTGATTCCATTTGGAGCAGGCAGAAGAGGGTGCCCGGCTATGGCACTCGGTGTGGCAACTGTGGAACTTGTACTTTCCAATCTTCTTTACGCTTTTGATTGGGAGTTGCCTCCTGGAATGAACATTGAAGACATTGATACTGATGTTTTGCCTGGACTTGCTGTGCATAAGAAAGAACCTTTGTGCCTTGTTCCTAGAAATTATCTTCAAAAGTTAAACTAGACGAAACTCCTCCAGTGTTTAAATTAGTTAAATATGTATGTATGCTTTCGTTAATTATCCATGTTTAATATGGTCGTATGGTTTTATGTCTGTCATTTTTTGTTATAAACTTGTAATGAAGTTGTTGTTTCAATAAAATCTCTCTTATAGTTCCAAAGTATGTCACACATATTATTGTTGATTAGCTAAGAAATAATTTTCTATGTTCATTGCAAAAGACAATTCCCATTATTATTTTTTTGTTCAACAAAAACTTACATAGAGGGGGGTTAGGCCTTACCTCCAACAAAATACATCTCTTGACTGATTAACCAGATCAGTCAATTTACTAAAGAGAGTAGGGCTAGTTACTAAAGATGAAAAATGAAGTCCAATCTTATTTTGGCCAGGCTATTAGCTGTCTGATTTGCTTCACTGAGGCAGTGACCAACTTTAGCATTCATTTGGTTGAAGTTGTTCAGGATCTTGTCCACTTAGATTTCTCTAAGGCATCGTCGTTTCCACATAAGGAAGTAGTTTAATTACTCAAAATCAAATTTATGGTATATCATTCTTGAGGGCCTCATAACTGAGAAGGTGTTAAAGAGTCTCACATTTAGGGACAAGGATTAAACAAGTACGAGAAAAGAATTTAGTGATGTTACCTCCTTTGAACAAGTATTGTACAAAATTATAAACTTGATAATCCTCCAACAAGTTTGATAAGACTTACCATTGAATCCAAAATCAACATTTTTAATTTCAGTGAATATCACTCAACTCCCATTAATCAAATGCATATAGAAGTATCTATAAGCTCTATCGTTGCAACACTAAGTGCAATACGTGCAAAAACTAATATCTTTTTGCCAAAAAACATACTTACCATGTGTTACTCCTTACATAGTTTTCACTTAATAACTCTCTTATTCCGATGAAAAATTTAATTTAGAAATATTCCTATTGCTTGACAGTGAATGAATACAAGAATTTTTAGACGCAAACTATTTGTGAGTTTATTCCGTTATCAAATTGCCTTTTGTCTAATTCTATGTAAATATAATTATAGGTGAGACATTTATCTAGACAATGTGGAAAAACTTATAAAGGACAAAAGGTCATTTTTTTCAAGCTTCAAATATTGTGGCCTGTGAATTTTCCCGTCACTTTCATGAAAATCACCATACAAAAAAGAAAAAAAAGTTAAGAATTTTAAACTAAATGATTGAAAATCATTTTCATTCTATGAAATTAGAATCAAACTACTTCCCAAAATAGCAAAAGTGTATAGTTAAGGTTTATCCCTTTCTATCACTTATAAATGCAATCTCCTTTTCTTCCTTTAAATTACAAATTTCTTTCTATTTGTCTATTTCTTAAATAAGTATTTTCATCATGAATAAAATATTATCATATAGCCGTTGATCTAAAGTTCCACCTTCTTTTACTGTTACTTATTGTATTTTTATGTAAAATTTATTTCAAAATAATTATAGATATAACTTTTGTTCTCTAAATCAAGCGAGGGAGTACTATAAATGAAAGATATTGTGGAAAATCTTAATACAAGATATAGAAGACATTTCAAGTGACTTTTCCAAAAACACATGATGTTGTTTCCATTCTTTGTAACCCTTGTTATCATCATTATTCTCAGTTTCCTTCTTCCTAAAGCCAAAAGGAGTGGAAAAAATATTCTACTACCAGGTCCTTTAGGGTTTTCATTCATCGGAAATTTGCATCAATATGATAGTTTAACCTCTCATCTCTATTTTTGGAAACTTTTAAAAAAATATGGGAAAATCTTTTCATTGAAACTTGGTTCTTCTACAATGATTGTAGTTTCTTCAGCAAATCTAGCAAAAGAAGTAATGAAGACACAAGATTTAGCTTTTTGTAGTCGGCCTTCACTTCTTGGCCAACAAAAGTTGTCTTACAATGGTCAAGATATTGCTGTCGCCTTACAATGACTATTGGAAAGAAGTTAAAAAAATATGTGTTGCTCATTTATTTAGTCTCAAGAAAGTGCAATATTTTCGTCCAATTCGTGAAGATGAAGTAGCAAGAATGATCAAAAAATTATTTGTACAAGCTGCCACTTCACAAATTACAAATTTGAGCAATATAATGAGTTCACTAACAACTACAATTATTTGTAGAGTTGCCTTTGGTATTAGGTATGACGAAGAAACACACGAAAGGAGGAAATTCGGTGAACTTTTAAAAGTGACTCAAGAAATGTTGGCAAGTTTTTTTGTCTCGGATTATTTTCCTCTCTTAGGATGGATTGATAAACTCTCCGGTAAAATAAATAAACTTGAGAAGAATTTTAAGGATTTGGATGAGTTTAATGAAGGGCTCATTGAGCAACATCTCAATCCCAATAGGCCAAAATCCATGGAAGGAGATATTATTGATCTTTTGCTCCAATTGAAGAAAGAGAAATTAACTCCAATTGATCTTACTTTGGACAACGTAAACGCTATTATCACGGTAATTAACTACTCTATTTGTGTCTGTGTTACTTGCTCTCATCAGCTGCTTACACCTTGCTAAATAGTTAATTTTTCGAATGAATTAACAAGTTGAAGCGAAAATCTTATCAATTAATCATGGTCGTTAGATGTTAAAAATTGTATATAAGGAAGTCTTGTGTATTGTTATATTTATTGACTTCGTATTAGTACTCTGTCATACAACTAAGTATTTTTATTCCATGGTCATATTTGTGGCGCGATCATGATAAATATAAAGTTTTTGGTCAACTATTAAGAAATGCCTTTTAAACTTGTAATATTACACATAACCTTTCATAATTAGGATATGCTAGTTGGTAGAACGGGCACTACTGAAACTACAGTAGTTTGGGCAATGACAGCCTTGATAGCCAAATCGAATGCCATGAAGAAAGTTCAAGCAGAAATTAGAGAATCGGTTGGGAAAAAGTCTATAGTGAATGAAGATGATATCCAAGATCTTCCATATTTTAAAGCAGTGATAAAGGAGACACTTAGATTGTATCCACCGGCTCCATTGTTAGTACCAAGAGAGTCGATGCAAAATTCCATACTAGAAGGATATGAAATTAAACCAAAAACTATAGTTCATGTTAATTATTGGGCTATTGCAAGGGATCCTGAAATATGGGAAAATCCAAAAGAATTTATATCTGAAAGGTTCCTGAATAGTGATATTGATTTTAAGGGCCAACATTTTGAGTTGATTCCATTTGGAGCAAACAGAAGAAGGTGCCCGGGTATGGCACTCAGTGTGGCAATTGTGGAACTTGTACTTTCCAATCTTCTTTACGATTTTGATTGGGAGTTACCTTGTGGAATGAAAAGAGAAGACATTGACACAGATGTTTTGCCCGGACTTATGCATAAGAAAGAACCTTTGTGCCTTGTTCCTAGAAATTATCACTAGAAAATAAACAATACCAAACTTTAACGTTTAATTTAATTAATAATGTATGCTTATGTTTGTCATCCGTGCTTAATATATGGTCTGTAGGGTTTTATGCCTGCCTTTTTTTTCCTTTTTTAAAGTAAATCCATCTTGGAGTATTGTGGAATTTGACATCGATCCTTACCTTGTAAATTAGCAAAGTAAAGTACAGCACAAGAAGGAGAGGTATACATATATAAACTTGTAATGTGGTAGTTGTTTCAATAAAATTTTCCTTGTCATTTGACTTTAGACTCAAAGTAATCCCTTTTATAAGAGCACTAATTATGCAAGATCTTACCCTAGGAGGCAGAGAGTGTTGTTTAATACGGCGTAATTGTAATAATAATAAAAAGAAATAGCTAGAATTCTTCCAATATATAATAATTACTCCCTTCGTCCCGTTTTATGTGAGGTAATTTGACTCGGCACGGAGTTTAAGAAAGAAATGAAGACTTTTAAAACTTGTGGTCCAAAATGAATGATAGAAATTTGTGTGGCTGTAAATCATTTCATTAAGGGTAAAATAGACATTTTATAGTTAAATTGTTGCTTAATATAGAAATGTGTCATTCTTTTTGGGGCTGACAAAAAAAAAAGTAAGTCAGATAAATTGGGACAGAGAAAGTATCTTTTTTTGGTCAAAAAATAATACAATACTCTATATGAATATCCTTATTAGCAAAAAAGAAGAAGGTTTCCTTGATTTATTTTTTTGCCGTGAAACTATAATAAGTAGATTTCAATTTGTACCCTTTTGAGTGCATATTAAACATAAGTAGGTCAAACTACTCATCAATAGCAAATATTGTTCAAAACATAATAATTAAAAATTAAACATAAGCTTTATAATATTCATCTCAAAAAAGGAAATTACATTACTACTTGTAAGAATTGGAAAGGGGGACACACTCTTCCTAATATTCATATTCTTATTCTACATTATATTCCGCATGCACAAGCTACCACTAAAATAGTTTAATATAATTTTTAGGGACAAGGCAAAGATCATTTTTCTTATGCATAGTAATTCCGCGCAAACTCTCTGTGTTGATATCTTCTATGTTCATCCCAAAAGGCAACTCCCAATCAAATGCATATAGAAGGTTTGATAGTATAAGCTCCACGGTTGCAACACCAAGTGCTTGACCTGCAGAGAGATGAATTCAAAATTTTGAATTTTTTTGAAACTATGGTTCAAAATATGATAAGAACTATATTTCTACTAGTACTTTTCATATTTTTCATGTATATTCTATGTGAAAATTCTATATGAAAATTGTGGGTTCAATTGTACTTATAATTGTATGAATTATATATTCGACATTGAATACCTGGGCAACCTCTCCGCCCTGCTCCAAATGGGATAAATTCAAAATCTTGACCCTTGAAATCAATGTTACTATTCAAGAACCTCTCGGGTATAAATTCTTCTGAATTTTTCCAGTATTCAGGATCTCTTGCAATAGCCCAATAGTTTACACGAATTGTTGTTTTTGGTGGAATATTATACCCTTCTAATATTGAATTTTGCATTGTCTCTCTTGCCACTAGGATTGGAGCTGGTGGATACAATCTAAATGTCTCTTTTATTATTGCTTTGAGATAAGGCATATTTTGAGTATCATCTTCATTTACAATGCCTTTTTTCCCCACTGATTTTCTAACTTCTTCTTGAACTTTCTTCATGGCTTTCGGGTTCTTCATCAAGGCAGTCATGGCCCAAATTACTGTAATTGCGCTAGTGTCTGTCCCAGCAAGAAATAAATTCTACAAAAACATTTAAGTTAAAAGAAAATTACAAAGATGAGAGACATGTGTTTTATTTAAAATTTAAATTGTTAATACATACATTTAAGCAAAATTAATTACCATGAGAATTGCTTTTATGTTGTCCAAAGTGAGATTGATTTGAGTTGATTGCTCCTTCCTCAATTGTAGCAAAATATCAATCATATCTCCTTCCATAGATTTTGGCCTATTGGGATTGTGATGTTGCTCAATGAGTTCTTCATAAAATTCATCCAAACACTTGAAATTTTTCTCAAGTTTGTTTTTCAATCCAGTAAGTTTATCAATCCAACTTAAAGAAGGAAAAAAATCGGAGACAAAGAAGCTAGCCAGAATATCTTGAGACTCATTTATAAGTTCATCAAATCTCCTCTTTTCATGTGCTTCTTCATCAAACCTAATACCAAAAGCAACTCTACAAATAATTGTAGTTGTAAGTGAAATCACTATTTTGCTCAAATTGGTAATTTGTGAAGCGGCAACTTGTTGAGATATTTTCTTGATCATTCTTGAGACTTCATCTTCACGAATCGGACTAAAAGATTGAACTTTCTTGAGACTAAATAAATGAAGTAAACAAAGTTTTCTAATTTCTCTCCAATAGTCATTATACGGTGAAAACACTATGTCATGACTATTGTAAGACAATTTTTGTTGGCAAAGAGTAGAGGGTCTACTACAAAATGCTAAATTTTGTGTCTTCATTACTTCTTTTGCTAATTTTGCTGAAGAAATTACAACTACCGGAGTAGAACCAAATTTCAATGAGAATATTTTTCCATATTTTTTAGAAAGTTTCCAAAAATAGATATGAGGAGTTACACTATCATATTGATGCAAATTTCCAATGATTGGCAAACCTAAAGGACCTGGTGGTAGATTGGTATTTCTACTTATTTTGGTTTTGTGAAGAAGAAAAATGAGAATAATAGGAAAAGCTACTAACAATAGAAAGAACATCATGGTTTTGTTGTGTCACTGCCAAATGCAACTTCAAATGTAACCTATAAATAGATCTTCTATTGAGTTGCTTTTATATACATTTTTTTGTTCAATTGAATAGAGTGATATTTGAGAATGACATCACAATTTAATTTATTCTTAAAGATGTTTAGGTATGCAATGACATAACCTTTTAAAATGTTCTAGACTTTCTGCTTAAATACTAAGTATTTCTTAGTGTTGATAATATAATTAAGTAAATAAAAATATAATATTTATAGACCATTAAATTTTTAGATGAATAGGTGCACTATTCCATATGATAGGGGAGGACCCACATTGGGCATTTCAGGTGCTCGAGCACCCATTAATTTTATATCGAACTATATATATTTATATAAAAAAATTGAAAGAAAGGTATACAATTTAACCGTGAGCATCCAGTACACAAGCTGTCAGTTGGTTCAGTGGTCATTTGTTGGGACATAAGGTTGCTTATTGCATCTGCGTCTTGGGTTCGATACCCTCTCTAAGCAATTTTTAAAAAATATTTTTAAGACCAACTCTTCTATTCTGACTTATTTATTTCATTTAGGCATTTTATTTTCACTCCTTGTGTTGATTGTTTTTTTTACTTTTTATTTGATTGTCTATTTTATGACAAGTCATAAATTTGCTTACTTATATTTTGTGACGGTAGTCAAGGAAACACCCACGATCTTAAAATTATGGATCCGCCACTGCATATGATAGCAAAGCAAGTAGAGTTTCATGGATAGTTATAGAATTTTCACTCTCTATTGTACAAAAGTTACAAAATGATTTTCTATAGAAAAAGTTGCTCAAATATATCTAAGTGTGTCACGAAAATTACTAAATTATTTTTTTACTATAGAAATATCACGAATTCTCATCTAAGTATCGCAGAAATTGAGTGACACTTTGTATGATATTTAAACAAAATTAAATAACTTTCTATAAAAATAAATTAAAAATATTTTATTAACGTTTCATGGTACTTAAGTAAAAGGTGTCTGATGACTTATCCATTACAAAAGATAATTTAGTGATTTTAATGTAATAAAATAAAGCTAGTCTTGAGCAAACTCTGTCATCCTATGCATTATTACGATCCAAAGGATTCACCGAGGGCAGATTCATGATTTGAAGATAATATATATCATAAAAAATATATACACATTATATTAGTTGAAGCAATGTCAGGAATATTATTGCCTCATCTAAAAGTTTGCGTAAATACTCATAGAATTGATATAGTACTAATATATAAATTAAATGACATAAAGAATAATGTAGTCGGGACTCCAACTCATATCACGTGCCCGAGCTCCAAGGGCTAGATAGTACTTTTAAAATATATGATTATCTTCAGAGTTCAGATTAAGGGTAGTAATTGAGTGAGTCAAATCAAATTTGAGTGGGTCATAATAAATTAAGACATTAATCGAGTCAAGATTTAGCTCAACTCAAATTACTTGGGTCAAAACGGATTGGATGGATTGGACGAGTTGAGTTTGATTTTACCACCCCTAATTTAGAGTATACAATTATACACAGTCTAGGGGTGTACATGACCGGGTTGGTTTTTTCAAATATCAAACCAAATCATTTGTGTCGGATTTTTAAGTCTATAAACCAAACCATTTGTGTCGGATTTTTAAGTCTATAAATCAAACCAAACCAATAAAACTCGGGTTTTTCAACCTCGGGTTTTTTTGAATTTTTTCGAATTTTTTGGATTTTCGGGTTTTTTTTTTGTTTTTCTGATAAAGTATTCATACAAAAATATAATTTACTTGTACTTCAAATATTTCTTTAGTCCTACCAAAATACAATTATCTAAGGTGTTTCTTAAGAAAATAACACAAAATATGATATGAGTTATGACACTAAAATATCCAACAAAAAATTAATAATAATGAAATCACGTAAAACAAATATTGCAAATTAACAAGTCATAATGAAAATGATCATAATTTAAAAGTACTAAATCATGCTAAAATAAGTTTAATAAGCATTAGTTACATGGCTAAATATTAAAGGAAATTAAAATTAGATTATATATTTGAATTGTCTAAACCAATGTAAAATCAAAGAACAAATTTTCAATATTATTGTCATTCTTAGTGTTGAATTGATTTTCATTTTGTATTAGTATTAATTTAATTTTGATTTAAGCTTTATTATAATTACCAATATTTGTGAACTTTAATCTTTATTGAACCATTTAAAATTCTAAGTTTCAAACTTAAAATACTATATATTAAAAGATAAAAATTATGAAAAAGTATAAGAAATATTTTAAAATTATATCAAAGTAAATATTTTTATGTATAAAATAAAATTTTAAAATTATATATATAATGTCGGGTTGGTTTGGTCTCAGGTTGATTTTTTTTATTTAAAACCAAATCAACCCAAATATAGTCGAATTGTTTTTTCCAATACCAAACCAAGTCAAACCAACCACTAATCAAATATTTTTCTCGATTTACGATTTGATTCGATTTTCGGTTCAATTTTATACTCTTAATACACATATATATCTACATAACTTTTTTAAGTTAACGGATACCCATATACGACATGATTCCGCCTCTGGGCCCATATCAGATTTAGCATGAAAGCGATAAGGTTATAACAATCTTGGATATGCATAGAATTCTTTGATTTTTTTAATTTATCTTTAAGAAAGTAGTAATTATCTTCTAACGCATTGTTTTTAGTAAGCTACAAAGTTTTAATACCTCGTAGTTTTATAATTATCTTCTTGAGCAAATAATGATTACGTATAAATTTTCATTTTTTAAGCTTAAATTATTATTTTTTGCAATTATTTAATGAGTGGTAGAATTAATCAGTCCAATTATAAATTTTCCTTTAATTTTTCTTTAGTAAATTTGATATAGATGTTCAAATCATAACTTTGTCTGCTTCAATTGAATACCTAAATTTACGATAGATTATTAGACCCTTCTGGCACATACTTCAATAAGTTTTTCCATATATTTATAAAGCGCTTATTACGTAAATAAGTTTAGCGCATATACAAGAATTTGGCAAAATTAGACACGCATCAATTATGTTATCTATCTTTAGATTAGTTAAATGAGTTTATATGAAAAACGTTTGCAAAATTGGATATATACGTCTTCTACTGCGCATATACAACCAAATTCACAAAGGATAGACACATATTTAGGATATTATTGCGGTCGCAGATTTATGTGTCTGATTGTTGCTGTTTAGATTTATGTGTCTGATTGTTGCTGTTTAGATTATATATATATATATATATATATATATATATATGATGAAGTTCTTAATATTAATATATTGTTTGATTGAACTTGTTGTCTAAACTTTGTTGGAGTCTCACATCAGGGGTATAAGAGGTCCTTGATATAATTTTAAGTAATTCTCTACTTCTGAACAAAGCTTTTGAAAATGAGTTAAATTTAATATTTATTTCTTTATCATAGTGTTAAAGTCATACTGATTTTAATTTATTGTTTTTGATGTTGAACCTCCCATTTTATATTGTACACTCTCAAGATATACAATCATGAGAATACCCCATTTCGATGGGATTAGGGGTATTTGGTTTCCCACCTCCGTAGGCTAAGGAAAATATCAAGATATATATCACCTACTCAGCAAACTCTTAAATATATTAGACTAAGAGTCCGTATGGATGGGAAGAAAAAAATTATTTTGAAGTTAAAAAAAGAATTAAAAAAATTGAACTTAATCGCTTTTAAGTTAAAAAAACAAATAGTAGGGTGAGTTGTTGTTTTTAATTTTGTCAAATACTTTTAAAAGCTGAAAATAACTTTAAAATAGATTTGGTCAACTTTTAAGTCAATCCAACGTACTCTAAATTGGATAAATTAAACGTAAAATCATGCATAAGATAAAAATATTTATTTATATACCTACACATCATAAAAGTAATTTTTCTTTTTTAATTTCATATAAATTACTTAATTATATTCGTACCATCTTAAAGGTCACCTTTTGTGTTTTTTTTTTCTCATTACATCAAATCACTTAATTATACTCATATATATATATATATATATATATATATATATATATATATATATATATAA
>JAJOOO010024950.1:0-20399 GCA_029582685.1 Solanum piurae | reverse complement strand
AATGATAATATGACAATCCCCTCACATAACTTTATATATATATATATATATATATATATATATATATATATCAAATAATCTTCTAGCATTTGCATAACCAACAATCTGTAAGTGCACCAATTGCACTAATACATGCCATTTTTAATCATTTTCATGAGGTTGAAAAGATTCTTTCTCTTTGTTAAGCAATCTCAGAACCATTGGGTACTCAATGGAATTGTTTTAAGACCTTTTAAATCCTTTAAGAATTTTCATATAACCTTCATCGTCTAGTTAGACATGATAATCACTTATTATACATATTCAAGTATTTCATCTATTGCCAAACTGAAATAAGTCTCATTGCATCCACCACTGGAGAACATATCTCCATTTAATAATGTTAAGACTTCTGCGAAAACCCTTTATGCCCCGAAGCACAAACAATACTTTATATCTTACGGTTATACTTTCGCACAATGATTCATTCGTACCCCACTGACATATATTTTGATCTATGAACTATAAGTTCAAAAACATCACTTTTCTAAGTGAAACAAAATATACTTGAATAGTGCCAATCATCTATCTGTCCACACTATATGACAAATTCAAATTTAAGATCCTCGTAACCACTTATAGCATTGAGTGCTACTTCACATCAAAGATACCGTCGACGGTCATTTGACTCGATTCTAATACGACATAACTTATCGAGATCTCTTCATTTTTCATCATTTTCAGGTACCTAAACATTTGTCAAGGGTTTATGAAGTGTTATGTCCTAGTGCTCTTTCAAAGCACTTACCTCATTATCATGACCATTTTGATAATTTTCTTCTCTCCTTCCTCAAGGAGTTTTAGGTTTGAAATCGATTGGTCTATCACGCTTCTGGCGTACCATAGACTATGTCCTTCAAGGACTATTTATTGGAGCATTTGTAACTTAATTTAAATATTGGGTCAGCAAATACACCTGGCAAATTATTTGCAACATTTTGCAAATGAATTATCTCTTGAACTTCAAGTTCACATTTTTTTTAACGAGGATCTAGATAATTCACCCACACATAATTTCAACTGCTAAATATATCTCCCCCTAATGTTACCAACCTCATTTGGGGATCCATCTTTGTGCGTGGTAGAGCAATAAAATCATATGTGCACACATCAAATGTTTAGATGGAAATTATTTGGTTCCTAACCCTGAACCAATTGTGATAGGAGAACCTTGTTGGCTTGATGCATACACGTTAAATAAACTCATCTCATACCAAATTTTATTTGAGAGATTTATTCTCATAGTCATTGGTCTAGCTATAATTGGAGGCATACAATTTCTGCTAAACCAACCAACATTATCAACATAATTTTATAGTTTGGAACTGTGCTCTTAATTTAACAATTCGAGCAAACAATCTTACAAAAATCAATTTGTAAGTTGACACAAATGCACATGTGACCATACCATAGATTCATCTATTAAATCATAATAGTGAACGGTCTACATGGCAGGTGAACGAGCCCATATTCACCTTTCTATATGTTTCAAATAATTTCAGGGGATACAATCCCAACCTTAGTTGATACAGTTATCATTTTGTCATGAGAACAAGCAACAAAAGAGAATCTTTAAGAATCTTTTATTTCTTCAAACATATAGCCACGTGAATTCTCAACTTCTTTTGCATCACTCTGAATAGGAATGACCAACCGATTATGCCAACTGATAATTATTCTAGTAAACTTCTAGTTTACTTTTGCATGTAATTCCTTCATCATGCCCATATCTTTATACAACAAATAACAGAAAGACGGGTAACCTTTTATGTAAATATTCATAACCCACTTTGATTGTAGTAATTTGAAGATATTTAATCTTTCAATAATTTACAGTCTCAATATAACAATTTTTCTTTTCAATTCCTCTTAAACTTAAAAAGTTTCTTTTGAGACTTACTACAACCTTAATATTATGAACTATTTTCATTTCTGGATAGTAACAAATCAGTTCTTCCGAAACTCTTAATTAAGTTTGTGTATAACCACAAATTTTTACAACACCATTTTTATGGTGACCATCTCCTTCAAGGAGAAAATTATTATTATTGTCATGGTTAAAATTATTACATGCAAGACTTATTTCTTGACAACCAATGACAAATTTGTGTTTCCACACAACAACATTTATTTTGGTCCTCCAATAGTTCAAAATAAAATATACCACAATATTTGTGTAGTACTCAAAGTATATGACCAAAATGACCATTTATGTCAAAAAAAAATTCAATATCTCAAACCTCCCGTAGAGGTGAGATGTGACATTTATCCAACAATACATGTACATGTCCTTATCCATACGAACACAAGTCACATTCTCTTCAAGAAATGAACTATAATCATTTGTACATTCTCCATAAGTTTTTATCAGAAACTCATTGTCATGCTTTGGCATTATCAAATTTATGTGACTCATCTCAACATCACTTTAAGAGGTCAAATGTACCAAATGTACTATCACTTTGTATTCCTTTATTTTGATGGAGGATTTACAAAACTTTCAAATTGGGTTGCACTAACTCAATGTGCCCAATAACTTTTCATACCACTTTGATGACCAAAACTTACCTTCACATTTGAAGGACCATCTTAAGAACCCATAATGTTCTTCCTTTTAATTACCACAATTGACCATTGACATTTTACCAAACTCATATACATTTAATCACTTGTCATTTTCAGACACATTATGTCCTGCTACCACATTCACATAAAAGAATGGAGCAAATTAATTGGACAAATTTCATAATTTTTATCAAGACTTGAACCCAACGTCTTACCCATAAAAAGGCATTTTAGGTCATTATTTGTTGGGACCCAACCCAATATTTTATTATCATGATGCATCAGGACTCTCACCCGATTTACCTCTTGGTGCGATAGGACTTGAATCCTTCGTCTTACCCTCAATCAATGACATAAATGCCAAATATAATAGGACTCACCATTGAGCCTTAAAAAAATATTACCACTTTGTGATTAACATGTACAAATAAATATAGAACAAAATTCTCACTTTGTGATTAACATGCATAATAAAATATAGAACAAAAAAAAACACAATAAAAATATTCTCAACAAAGTATGTACTAATATCTTAAACTTGTCAAAATAGAGAGTTACAGATAACATTATATTATATAATGTTTGGTGCATAATTATTAAGCTAGTGAATTACCGTTATAAATCAAAGAATCAATAATAATTCCAATTACACTAAAATAAAACTGCTCACTAACACCATTCCTTTTTCAATTTCCATGTGAACCCAAAATATTTCACAAACAAAACAAAATAAATTGAAAGCTTATGCAATAACCAAAACAGTGAGCATGATCATAAATAAAACATAAAATAAATTTCACATACAAAAGAAAGTATATATAGTCATACGTGGAAAAAAAATTGCACATGAACAATAATATTAAGCATTCACCATGTTCACAAGTAAAATATAAAATAGATTCCACAATAATTTACCTTTTTAATCGAGAGAAAAATAAACACAATTATTTTACCTTCTTTTATTTACTTTGCTTCAATCCTGCAATGGTAGAACATTCGTGCTAATAACGTTTTGTAAAACTTAAGAACAAAAGAATAATATAAAGATGAAGACAAGAAGAATATAAAACAAGAGGAACAATATAATATAACTTTCTTTCTTTCATGTATTCACCAAATCTTCAAGTGTATACAATATGAACCCTTATGCCTCTATTTATAGTGTAACATAGAGGCATACAAAAGGTTAGTCATAAACATGATATTAACATGAATATAATGGGGAGGTTATGGAAGTGAAAGGTTACAAGAATAATGGTTATAAAGGTGGAGATTATGGAGGTTATGGTTATCTTCATAATGGAGGAAAGTATGGAGTAACTTCTTGATGTAGCGGACATCCACAATATATTATTTTATAAAATATAATAAATTTAAACAAAAACAAAAACAACTTAAAAAGAAGAAATGGAATAAAAGGAAAAAATAATGAAAAAGAAGAAAGAAGTCCAAAAGTTCCTTTTTCCAAAGCATTAAAAAGAGAGAGAAAAATGTTGCCTATGGGAATTGAACCCATACATAGGGGCATTTCTTGAACAACTTATCCACTGAGCCAAGCCTATCCTTTTTTTTTCCAGGGGGTTCATTTTAATATATATACGCATAGAATCAGAATTTGACGTTATATATACAATGTAATTTTTTGACGAGGGGGTTCGGGTGAACCCCTTAGGCTCCACCTAGGTCCGCCCCTGTCTCCTATACTTAATAAGTGATCGATGTCGACCAGCCCCAGAAGGAACACCCTATAAGCGTCTAAAGTTTTGTCCCTGAAATACAGCAAACATGAAAGGAAAATAGCAAGCAAATAATAATATTTGTATTTGAATTTATGCGAAAGTTACAATCTTTATAAAATCTTTAATAAAAGATATGTAATCCCCTGATTTCTCTCTTTATGGATGCTCTTGATTTGATGAAATACTTGCGGCTCAACACTTGGAGCGAAGACTTCTTTGTATGCGGAAGACTTGCAGATCACCATCGAAGAGCAAGAATTCTCTGTGTATGTTCTTTTTTTCTTTTTTTCTTTTGGTCTTATGAAGTCCTCTTTATATAGGCTTGAGCTAGGGTTTTAGGGGTACTTTCATCCAAGTAATATTGGCCCGTGGGCTTGAAGAACATGAGTTGGGCTCGTCTTGTCAACTTAATGGACTGACTCAAATGTGATTTGGACTTTATTTAAGTCATATATTTTGACTTAAATATTAATTCGACTTTATTAACCAGTAATTTGACTTGGTCAATATATCATGAATTTGTGGATTAATCTAAAATTTAATATAAATTTATCAATAAAATTTCACTGTCTACAAATGTCCCCTGCTTCAAGGCTTGTTGCGGTGTCCAACTTGTCGAACCTTAAAAGACAATACTTGAATTATTCGTGAAATATATTTTTTTTGGAGTCTTTCAAAACTTTCCATATTTGATTCCAATGGAAATTTTTCATAACTTGATTCCTATAGAAACTTACCATAATTTGGTTCCTAGAAAAATTTACCATAATTTTATTCCAAATATGGTTTTTTCCATAATTTTGTAGGAGCACAATTTATGTACTTTTATTTTCTATAAATATACATGCTCTTACAATGGTTGATTGTCAACTTGAGGCATATCAAACTCAATTTTCATCACTTTTTTTCAGCACAGCACACCTGCGGTAGAAAATTCATAACCTGTTGTAGAAATGTCGAAATCATAATTCGTTTGATGTTCCAGAAACTAGACTCAGAGGGCTACGACATATCCGAAATTCATACTCAAAACCCTTTTAAATTGATGGTAATTGATTTTTGAATTATGCTATCAAATCTGTCTTCTTTTTTACAGCTCTATGCAGTCTCACCAAAACGTCTCTATCTTGGTGTAGAAGATTGTGAATGACAAAATATTTGATTCTATAGAAACTAGACATCAAAGTCTACAACATACCCAAAAATCAAGGTAAAACTCTTCATGGGTTGACGAGAATTAATTTTTGAAGTTGGTCTTCAATTCTGTCATTAATGTTTTGCAGATTTGTGGAGTCCCACCAAAACGTTTGTATCTTGGTGTAGGAGAACTCGAATGGAGAGTGACTTGATTCTATAGAGTCTACAACATATCTAAAAATTCAAAGTCAAAGTTCGTATGGATTGACCAAAATTAATTTTCTTAAAGTTAGCGATCAAATTAACTTTGGACAACATTCATGAGTTTATTTCTCTCCATCTTCGCCGAAGAGCCACATATTGATTTCCGTATTGATTGAGAATATTGTCGTCATCTACATGGAGAAAAAACAAAAATCTCTTAAGTCAATAGGACCATATTCATCACGACGAGCGCGAGAGCATTTGCCACAATTTTCACCATGCCGATTTGAAGTTTCGTGCAATTGGCACCGTGAGACACATCACTTTTCCTTATTTTTTTGTAGGTTTATGATGGACCGAAAACATCCCCAATATCATACCATAAAAATGAGAGGTAATCCATAATTGACGAGGAACCACTTGGTGCATCTTCGTTTGTAGTTGCGATTTTGACGACAAATCATACTTGGTATAATATTTTAACGATTGTGGCTTTGATAGAGATGAACCACACTTCGTGCATCTTCTTTTGTAACTGTGACTTTGACGACAAACTACACTTGGTGCATTTTATTTTGCATTTGCGGCCACACATGATGCGTCTACTTTTGTAGTTTCAACTTTGATGACGAACCACACTTGGTGCCTCTTCTTTTGCAATTGCGGCTTTAGCGACAAACCACACTTAGTACATCTTCTTCTACAATTGCGGTTTTGATGACGAATCATACGTGGATCATCTTCTTTTAGAGTTGTGGTTTTGATGACGAACCACACATGAAATATCTTCTTCTTTTTTTTTTTTGCAGTTGAAGCTTCGACGACGAACCACACTTGATGTCTTTTCTTTTGTAGTTTCAACTTTGATGACGAACCACACTTGGTGTCTCTTCTTTTGCAATTATGGCTTTAACGATGAACCACACTTAGTACATATTCTTCTACAATTGTGGCGTGGATCATCTTCTTTTAGAGTTGTGGCTTTGATGAAGAACCACACATGAAATATCTTTTTTTTTTGCAGTTGCGGCTTTGACGAAGAACCACACTTGATGCCTCTTCTTTTGCAGTTACGACTTTGACGACCAACCACACTTAGTGCATCTCCTTCTACAATTACGGCTTTGGCGAGAACAACACTTAGTGCATCTTTCTCTAAATTGAAGCTTGGCGACGAATCACAATTTATTTCTCTTCTTCTGTAGTTTTGACTTTGCCGAGAAAGAAATTTTGGTGTAGTGCGTCCTAGTTCTGGAGAACAACTACTTGTCACATGATCAACTTCACAAAGCATACTTCAAAATATCCCCCCATGCCAAAGATAGAGGCTCATTTACGATTGCATCGACCCATAAAAATATTTGAAGTGAAGTTTGATGAAGAGGTGATGCAAACTTGATAAAGACATCCAAGACGAGTTGACAAACCACTTCTTGATATTTGATTATTTTTTTCTACTTAGACATTTTGTATGGAGTGATATGTACATTTTTTTTTCATCCCTTATGATTGTTGATGTGTAAAAATTCTTGCAAATTTGAAGCAATAAAATATATTTACTTTACACTTTAATGCAAAAACATGTGAGTATTTTTAAAATTTTTTTTTTTTCTAGGCCACTTATTTTAAGGTTTTCAACCTATTGAATTTTTTTGGACCATATAGATTTACACTCATGAGGGCAAAGGGTAACAACTTGAAGATTTAACTCATTTTCATGGAGCTTTTGTGACTTGAAAACTTCGCTCCAATTTGAGGAGCTTTGAAACTTGAGACTTAGCTCGAATTTTATGAGTTTCATGATATGCATTTTAGACTCATGCATCGAGGAGAATTTTGACTTGAAGATTCTGCTAGAATTTTAATGAACTATATGGCATGCATTTTCATGTGGAAGAAAATTCACAACGCAGAGTAGGAACGCCAGAATAATGAGCTTCTTTTTTTGTTGGAAAGATAACTTCGACATCTTCAATATGTATAAAAATCACGTCCATGAGCTTTATGGATTAGTACAGATTTGTGTTTGAAGTTGGCTCAAAATCTGCGTGCTTAAATCTTCAGCTTTCTTCAGGTTTGCGCACATGTGGAAGAAAAATCATAACGCGGAGTAAGAGCGCCGGAATAATGAGCTTTTTATTTTGTTGGAAAGATAACTTCGACATCTTTAAACTATATAAAAATCACATCCACGGGCTTTATGAATTAGTACAAATTTGTGTTTGAAGTTGGCTCAAAATCTGCGTGCTTGAATCTTCAGCGTTCTTCAGCTTTGCGCACATGTGGAAGAAAATTCATAATGTGGAGTAGGAGCGCCGGAATAATGAGCTTCTTTTTTTGTTGGAATGATAATTTCAAGATCTACAATTAGTATAAAAATCACATCCATGATATTTTTACGAATTAGTACAGATTTGTATTTGAAGTTGACCCAAAATCTGCGTGCTTGAATCTTCAATTTTGCGCACGTGTGGAATAAAATTCATAACGTGTAGTAGGAGTGACGGAATAATAAGCTTCTTTTTTTGTTGGAAATATAACTTCATGATCTTCAATTTGTATAAAAACCACGTCCATGAGCTTTACAGATTAGTACAAATTTGTCTTCAAAGTCAGCTCAAAATCTGGCATGCTTGACTCTTCACTTGAAAGAATTAGCATGATATTCACATGGTGACGTTATTATAATTTTTTTCTTCTTATGACTGAACCTAGATTAATAATACTCTAAGCTGCCTACGTACCTCAGTGAAGAAGATCAAGTCATAACGTAGTTCAGAGCGTGGACTTTTATTTTTTTTTTGTGTCCTAACTTTTTCCTAGGCCACCTTTTTCAAGATTTTCAACCTAGCAGACATTTTTTTTGGATACGTATATAGTTTATACTCTTGCGGGCCAGGAGTATGATGCCTCTTGAAGGATAGTACTTCTTAAAGAGTTTTCCATTGATGACATGAGTTCGCAAGCCATCTACATCTTCTTGAAGTTCAATTTCATCTTGTACAGTGACATGATATGAAGAGCCAATACTTTCTTCATCCTCATCACGTTGCTTGGTGTAGACCACAACATGTGACTTTGCCTTTAATACTTCTCTACACAAGACCACAACGTTCGTCTGCCGCCTCATTCTAGAAGGGATCAGACTTTGGAAGTTTTTAGGAGAATTTTTAGATTTGGGTAAAACAAATGCTTTCATACTCTTGTTGTTTCTCCAAACCTTGTTTTTCTTCCTCAATGGCCCTAACCTCTCAAATACGGAAATCCTTTTCGTTGAGCTTCCAAGTCTATCAAAGACATAAGACCTTTTGTTAGAAGTAGAAGACTATCTTCCGCAGTGATGTACTTGTTGCTTACCCTTTTTATGGAGATGTGGATAAGTGGAGGTTGTTGGTATCCCAAACCTTCACGTGGTTGCCTTGCTGCAGGTTCTAACATAAGTTTTCTTAATTTTGATGGTTCAGTGAGATTTTATCCAGCTTTTGCCAATAGTCTGTAAGCATTAGGATCAAAACCTTCATCCGTTTGCCTAGTTGGGAGTGCTTCATTTTGCGACAATTTAGGAGCCACAAATTTTCCAAGTGATTTTGGGGATGACTTTATCACATTAATCCGCTTAACATGAAAGTTCAGCCCTCTTAGTGCATTTTCTTGTAATTTGAGAGAGTGTTCATCATCCTTCTTGGACTTTGGAACATAACAAATTATGGGTCTCACTTTTTTACTTGAAAAGACACTATTCATGTTGGGTGTCTTATTCGAAATGCCAAGCTTTGGATCTTCTTTGCTGACGACTTTTGTCTTATCAACACCTACCGTAGACTTCTTATTCAGGAGGTCGTCATCTTTAGATGCAATGTCATCAATTTTTGTGGCATATTTCTTCAAGTAAAACTTTGCATCAACAAAGTGTGCTTCGGCTTCAGTGAAGGGATTATTATCTGTAATAATCTTTTTAGCAACTCCATCTTCATAATACTCAAAAAATTGGTGGTAGGTAGATGGGAATATTTTGTTCTCATGTACCCACGGCCTACCAAGCAAGATGTTATATGAAGTATTTGTGTCAATTACATGTAACCATACGCTTGATTGCAACTCTTCAATGGTGAGGTATTTTGACGGCCCCAATGGCCCTTTGTCCTCCTTGGTTGAATCCTTGGATCATCAAGTGACTTTTAATAAGATCCGTTGTTCAGATCCCAAGTTCTTTCATGGTGGAAATTGAAAGAATGTTAATTCCAGATCCGCCATTGACTAGGATTCTGTTCACCTTTTTCTCACATGCAAAACAAACCATGAATAAAGGGAAATTATGAAGTGTGTCACCTAGTAGAAGATCATCATCGGAGAATGTGATTTTAGCCATGCACACATCCTTGACTTCAGGAGATGACTTTGAAGCATCTTTTGGTGATGGACATGATGAAGTTACATCTTTCGCTTCATTCTCATCGACATTACAACATAGAGCTTTTGTGCTATCGCATGTGAACTTGGTGTAAAACCAACTTGGCAAATATTCTCCTAATGTAATAGGTCAACGCAACTCTTGGTAGTGGTGCACCTTTATTTCCTCCTTCTTTGAGTGCACAATCAAAGTTTTTGTTTTGGTCTCCTTACAATCTTTTCCCTAACATGTCACTTCGTTGACTCTTTATGCGAACTTGCATTTTGACGTTGTACGATAAGTCACGAGAGTCCAGCCCCAATCATCAAAATGATCTATTTGGTCTCCATATTCTTTTATCGATCCTTCTCCTACGGAGACCACATCACATAGCGTAGGAAGAGACAATAACTTATTTACATCATTGAGTTCGAAGTTTCCAAACTTAGTCATTCTTGTCTGATTAATGTTTGGGATGACTTGTTGCCCATTTCCTTCAACAAAATTGCAGGTCATGACTGGATTGGGTAAGTTAGAAGCAATACTAACTTGATTTGAACTCATTTTCTCATTTTCAAGTTCAATCTTCCCTTGGCGAGCTAAGTCTATGATTTTATCCTTAAAGATGAAGCATTTCTCGATAGGGTGGCCAACCAACCGGTGGTATTTACAGTATTTTGGATCATCATTCCTCTCTACTTCATTTGGTCGTTTCATCTCTGGTAACTCAAACAGTTTCGTCTCAAGGAGTTCATCAAAGTTTGGTGAGACATCTGAGTCAAGAAATGGATAGTCCTTTTGTTGCATTTCCTTCAAGGTCAACTTTTGATTTGTCCTTCCTTCAGAAAAATTCATTTTTGCACTCTGCATATTGCCTACCTTTGTGGTGAATTTCGCCTGAGAAGTATTGACGTTCATGGATTCTTTGTTTTCAGCCTTGGACAAATATCCCATTTTTTTGAATTATTGTTTTTCTTTGCATTTGCAGAGTTCGTGGATATGCGGCTTTTCAGTTCCAACCGACGACATGCTTAACTCAATGTCATGAGCGCGAGTGTCCAATTCTTTAAAAGTTTTAGGCTTTATGCGCAAAATATAGCGGAGACCCCAATGCATACCTTGAATGCACATCTTTATGCCAAGGCTTCACCAAGTCTATCTTTACCGTTTAGACTTGCATGCCTCAATCGGTTGATGAAGTCAAAGACCGGCTCTTCATTTCGATGCCGTGTGTTTGTGAGTTCCACCATGCTTATAGTACGTCTTGTCCTATAGAAACGGTTGAGAAATTCTTGCTTCATTTGTTTCCAACTATCAATGGAACCAGACTTAAGGTCCGTGTACCAATCGAAAACATTGCCTTAAGGGAGCAGACAAGTTGTTTGATGAGGTAATCATAGTATGTTCCAGCATTGTTGCAAGTTTCAATGAAGTGTGCCACATGTTGCTTTGGGCTTCCCTTACCATCGAACTGCTGAAATTTTAGAGGTTGATAACCGATAAGACATTTTCAAGCTATTAATCCTTGCAGTGCATGGCCTTGCATATGTAAAGGAAGATTTTGTAGCAATCTCATACTTTTCTTTAATGGTCTCCATGATGAATTCCTTGATTTGGTCGATCGAGATCGTTCCTTCAGAGGAAACTTAGATCTCTTTAGCATGTTCCACTTGCTTTGTGGGGCGATCAACCGTCTCTTGTACTTGCAGACGTTTTCCAGGTGCATGACTTGATTCTTCACACATCATGCCTTCCACCCTATCAGTTAGCTTAACAATTCGAGCATCTTGATCTTGAACATACTTGGTCAAGCCCTCAATAGCTTTTGTCAAGCTCACAAGTTGTTATTCTACGGATGAAGCGTTAGTCACAGTTGCGTGCATTACCATAGTAGGTGATGGATAATAGCATTGATTTTCCCAAACATGAGATGCAAACATGTTATGTGGGTAGATCCCGTGCTTAAGACATCATTGTCGTCATAAGTGAAGGGATTTTTGGATGTAGATAGGCTCAATTGGGCAAGAACCCTCTCAACTATTTCAGCGATGTCTTCTTTTGAGGATTTTGCAGGAGATATCACACCTTTTGTAGACAAACCAAAGACAATAGCAGATTCGGACGACACGCATGAGGCTTTTTGTCCTAGCAATTTGTCTTGGTTCCTTGTGATAGGTGTTATGTTTCCCGCAGTAACATCAATGATGTTTTCCACAGCGATGCAAAATTTGGATCCATCAGTTTTTGCTGATGTAGATGCAGATGCAGATATGGATGCAGATCCATATTTAGAGGTAGATGCGGATACATATGTAGATCCAGATTTAGGTGCAGATGCGGATTTTGAGTTGAACTTCTTGAAAGCCATCTTAGTGTTCTTGAACTTTGATTTTCGAAGATAAAAGATGAGAGGTAAAGATTGTCCCACTGGGCGTGCCAATTTGTAAGCGTCTAAAGTTTTGTCCCTGAAATACAACACACAGGAAAGGAAAATAACAAGAAAACAACAATATTTGTATTTGAATTTATGCAAAGGTTACAATCTTTATAAAATCTTTAATAAAAGATATGTAATCCTTTGATTTCTCTCTTCACGGATGTTCTTGATTTGATGAAATACTTGCGGCTTAACACTTGAAGCGAAGATTTTTTTGTATGCAGAAGACTTGCAGATCACCACTGAAGAGCAAGGATTCTCTATGTATTTCTTTGTGTATATTCTTCTTCTTCTTCTTCTTCTTCTTCTTTTTTCTCTTTATTTTGGTCTTATGAACACCTCTTTATATAGGCTTGAGCTAGGGTTTAGGGGTACTTTCGTCCAAGTAATTTTGGACCTTGGGCTTGAAGAACATGAGTTGGGCTCATCTTGTCAACTTAATGGACTGACCCAAATGTGATTTGGACTTTATTTAAGTCATATATTTTTACTTAAATATTAATCCGACTTTATTAACCAGTTATTTGACTTGGTCAATATATCATGAATTTGTGGAGTAATCCAAAATTTAATATGGATTCATCAATAAAATTTCACTGTCTACACACCCTCAGGCTAGAACGAGGGTACACTAAGTCTGGCAGCGGAACCAGGAGGTGCCGGTACCGATACCATTTCGTCCAGGTATGTTACTATTCTGGTAGGCTCTGGTTTGTTCCGAATTGAAGGGGAACCGGGACGGAAATTGGTATATTACCGGTTAGTCCCGGTCTGGAAAATGACGGTTCTGGTTCTGGTCTGAAACGGTCAGGTTCGACAGTCAATTTTTTTTTTCAATTAATTAATAAATATAGTCATTGCAAGCCATTGGGTAACGGGTATTGGGCCCCACCCAACGGCTATTTCAGTATTTAACCCCTCAAAACACCCCCCTAAAAATTGATAGTTCTTCTAAATCTAAAACTAAACAAGTAGCACAACTAAGAATAAATACGGAAGATTTTACTCATGTCGATGAAACTATTTTTAATATTGATAGTAATATTGAATTAGATCATTATCATGAATCTTTACAAGAAAGGTTTAGTAATTTTGATGAAGAATTAGAAGAAGAAGAAGTAGAACATAATAATGTTAATCATGATGATATTAATACTTTTGATGATGATGATGATGATGATTTTGAAACAGAGCCAGTTACGGCTACTAGTCCCACTTCCAGTCACAGTTTCGCGCTCCCGCTCCCATTTGGTGTCCTGCTCCCCCCCCCCTTCCCGTATATCCTAGTCAGGCTAGGCCCAAGGTAGAACATGCTAAAAAATTTGTTGTGTGGAAATTTATGACTCAAAGTGAAGATAAAACACAAGATATTTGAGTAATCATTTAATGGGTTGTTGTAAAAATGAATTTTTGCATACTAAAGTTGTAGCCAAAGTTAAAAAAAAATGGTACCCCCTTTCCTAATGCATCTGTAGGAGTATGGGGGCTCTAATATGGTCCAATCGCAATTAAACCCTTCTAATGTTTCTGGCTCTCGTACACAACACTCATATATTAGAGAAAAATATCTTGAAGAATTAGCTAAAATGATTGTTGTTATGGGCTTGCCTTTTAGTTTTGCCGAAAATCTCGATTTTATTCATTATATTCAAATTGTGTATAATCCACATTTTAAAAGTTTTACAAGAAACACAATTAAAAAAGTTATTTTTTACTATCAAGGTCAAGATTTTAAATATTTCGTTGTTTATTTTATTATAATACTTGTAAATTGGATATTACTTCTGATGTGGGTCGTAGTGTTAATGGTAATGATTATTTCACTATTACTGTCCATTGGATTGATGAAAATTGAGTTATGCAAAAAAAAAATTAGGTTATAAATGTTGTGAAATGCATAAAATCAATAGTTACATAGCTCAAACTATTGTAGATGTTTTACAAAACTATGAAATTTGTGATAACATAATTAGTGTCAACCTAGATAATGCTTTTAATAATACATCTACTGTTGAAATACTAAAACTGACTCTTTGCCTTATTTATATTGATGATTTTCATATTAGGTGTACTGCACACATATATAATTTGATTGTTAGAGATGGTATAGAAATGTATAATAATGGTTGCATAAAATCTGAAACTGCATGTCATTTTATTTTTAAATGTCAAGTAAAGTCTAGACGTAGAGAATTTGAAAATCGTTGTCGTGAATTTAATCTCCCCCTAGAAAAATTCCAAAATCAGTGTGTTCTAAATGAAATTCTTTATTTGAAATGCTTCAAATCACTTATGAATATAGAAAACCTTTATATTAATATATTATGTCCCCGTAATTGTGGCATGACTAATATTTTTAAAAATATTTTAGTCTAAAACAAATTTTTTTTGGAAAAAAGCTATAGAAAATAGAAATTACTAGATTTAAAAAAAAATTAATTTTGGATCTGGAAAAGATATATTGTTTTGATTTGGATAAATTATGGGAAAAAATTAATAGAGGTGGATTTTTATTTCATTCAATAAAAAAATGACACAAAATAAGTATTTAAAAAAGAGAGAGAGAGGGTTGTTAGTTGCAAGTGTATAAGTGAGCAAAAAGGTAGATGAAAGGGTAATTTTAGACCTAAAAGATGAGCAAAAGGGTATTTTTAGACCAAAAGATGAGTAAAAGGGTATTTTTAGACCAAAAGATGGATGGAGGGTATTTTTAGACCTTTTCCTATACTTCAGGGGTATTTTTGGCCCTTTTCCGTTTAATTTTTATTAATAAAACTATAGGCAATTCGCCTTAATCTTATTTCTTTTTACTATTATTGTCTTCAATTTTAATACAAGTCTTTTTTTTATTATTATATTTTTAATTTTCAAATGACAAAGTTGAAACTTAAGTTATAATTTGAAATTTAAAAAAATTTAAAAATTAAAGTTTGAAATTTAAACTTATAAAGTTTAAAATATAAACTTTAAAACTTTTAAAGTTTGAAATTTAAACTTTAAAATTTTTAAAGTTTGAAATTTAAACTTTAAAACTTTCAAAGTTTGAAATTTAAACTTTTAAAGATTGAAATTTAAACTTTAAAAAAACTTTTAAAGTTAAAAATAAAATATAAACTTTTAAACTTTTAAAGATTGAAATTTAAATAGAGTTTAAACTTTTATATATTGAAATTTAAACTTTAAACTTTTAAAGATTGAAATATTTCATAATTTTTTAATTTTAAATTAGACTTTTAAAAGATATATTTCATAAATCGTAATTTTTTAATTTTAATAATTAATTTTTTTATCTTTTTAAAAAAGAGTCGTTAGTCCTAGTTTATCGGTCCGGGCCCGGTACTATACCGGTCCGGGACGATAGCCTGAAAAAATTCCGGAACTATCGGTACCGGTCCGTCCGATTTCAGTCTTTATCCTCACGAAGGACGCTGGTTCTGGTTGGTGCCGGTCCGATAGTACCGGTTCCATTGCCAGGCTTAGGGTACACTCGAAGAAGATTAGGAAGAGATCGTACCCCAATGACGTGGATAATAAGAAAAAGGGGAAGAAATGACAGGTACGCGGACTAGTATGTACGGACCACCAAAACAAGTGGGACCCCCCGCCCCCCAACAGCCACATGGGTAGCATCCATTGGTTTTGATGCTTTAAGGCACGAGTAGAGCTCTTTTATTGACTAACACCTTACGTGTGTAGCATATATACAAACAGTTCACCCCTTCCTCTTTGTAAAAGATTCTGAATTTTAGCAATACAACAACGTAACACACTTTCTTTAAGCATCAAGTTGATATTTACATAGCAGTATTACTACTTCTAATTATTAGTACGTAATTATTGAGTGTATAGATGATGTAATAATTGGAGTAAATTATTGGGTAATAATTATTGGAAATCAAACGTGTTAGGCGATGCAAGGGAACTCATTTGCTCAGTGTAAGACATTCTTCTTGAAGATGCATCAAATTTCCTCTTATATTTAGTATTATGAGAGTGTAATTATTAATCTATTTGGTACTATACTCACAAATTGAATTTGGATGGTGATACTAGTATTTACCTTTAAAGCCATGAATATCGATGTGAAATGTTGAGATTAGAGTCTGTTTTGCATTGCAGTTGGAAGGCCAAAAGTGGTTTTTTGAAGAAATTTAAAAATATAAGCGTTTGATAAATCTTTAAAATTACTTTTAAATGAAAGCAGAAGTAGTTTTTGGGAAGATGTAAGATGTTTGCTTTTTTTAAAAAAAAAAACTTATTTTTTTAAGACTAAAATATCCCTTACATATATACATATTTAACAATACATCTCTTATTAATAATTAACATATCTCATAAGTTTGATTAAGTTTCAGCTAAGAATTTTATTTTTATTTTTCTATAATAAATTTTATTTTATGTATTATATTATTATTTATATTTTATATATTATTTTACAAAATTAAAAATAAAGGTAACAACAATATTTATGCAAGAGAAAAAGTAACAATTAAAAATTCCAGCCTCCCAAAAATAATAATAAATAACAAAATTTTCTTTTCTTAATTTATGTATTATTTTGATTTGAATTCTTTTTAAACTTTAGAGTATTATAACAAAAAAAAAGGGATAATAGCTAAAGATTGAATGCAAAAAAATAGGTAACAACTAACAAAAGATTCTTCTTTTCAATATTTATCCATGTATAATATTGATTGAAAATTTGATTATGTACATTTTAATTAATTAGAATAAAAATGTAATTAAAGTTATTGTATTATATGCTTAAAATAGTTTCTCTCGATAAAATAATTTTAATATAAAAAACACATTATACTTGTCATTTTTCATAATTTGACTCTCAAACACACTTTTTTTTTAAAAAAAAATAGTCAATCACAAATTGCTAATCAAAAACACTTTTCAAATGAATTTGCCTAACATAAACTGTTTTTTTTTAAAAGCACTTTTCTGAAAAGTTATTTTAAAAAAACACTTCTAAAAATAAGCAGTTTTTAATAGTAATGCTAAAATACTCTTAGACCTAAGTTTTAAATTTAGGAAAATTGAAATTTGAGTCATTGTTTGACTTAAAACTTGATTATTAGATTTATACTTCATCGTTTATGGGTAATATGTTGATATAATCAGTTTTAAATTTTGGACTATTGACCCGAAAGAAGGTTTGAGTTGACCAAGAATTCATGTCTCTGACTCGAGATATCCTAAAGGTTAAAGTTATGAGATTAGTTTTCCTCGATTAATTTAGATATGTCATTATAGATTTAGGCTATTGAAGGTTTTTGAAGAGAATTTAGCACTTCAAGAGAGATTTGTGTACCGATTGTAAGGCAAGTGAGACTTAAACTCTTACTTTACTTATTTTTCATTAAAAAAACATATGATTTGGATTGTATGTATGCATTTAAACCAATTTAGGTTTGTGCAAGTGGCCAAGCATTATCTATAGGAAAATCTACCTAATTAGACATATTTCACTACTATATATACTATTAATAATACATATATTTTTAAAATATTATTTATTTTACAACTAATTAAGAGTTTTCTATGTGTCTTACACTTAGATACATGTATTTTTGCTATCAGATACAATAAAATAGGAAGAAAGCGGTCGAGATTGGGAAGGGAGCCGAGCGAGATTCATATGTATCCAGATGCGTGCGAATCACATAAGATACACACTAGATATATGTATATGTAACATCTAGAGTGATTCACTTGTATATGAGATACCAAATATATGGGAGACTGACGAGTGAGATGAGGGATAGACGAGCGAGATTTGCTATGTATCCAAGATACATGCGACTCCATTTGGATACAATGTATCTACAACAAATTACACTTAAATTTAACCCTATGTATTCGAGATACATGTATCTAAACGTATCTAGAGGCACTAAAATATAAGATGCGTAATATTGCAAACTAAAATATATCTAAGTAATTAACTCCTAAACTAGTGGTATTATATTGAATAACTTAAAGATGCCGATTTAGTATCAATTAAGCAAAATTACCAGCCTTAATGATACCAATACAGTTTATGATACTGATTTAGTATCAGTAAAGCGAAATTATCTTAATGATACCAATACAGTATATGATACTGATTTAGTATTATTTAAACAAAATTAGTTGGAGGTATATAGTATAATTATTTAGTAGGATATGAATATAAATGAATATATGTTTGTAATTATTTTACTTTTATGGAGTATTTGCTTAGTTTCCACTGTATTATACCCCACCGCATTTTCTAGAGTAAACTTTTGGACTCAACTTATATTTTTGGATTGCCTCCTCATTTTTACAAATTATAACCTTTTGTATGTCCGTTAAGCTTTTCTGAGCCAACCTCATTTTCTTTAGGGTGGAACCCTCTCATCTTCAGTGATGAATGTCCTTCTAATTTAATTTGAGCTTCAACCCCCGAAATGAAGTTTTCACTCTATTTTTAAGTCAAATTTAAATGACTTTCAAGTAAAAATATAAAAAGTAGGGGAGACCTACTTTTGATTTTTAATTTATTTTATGTTATTTTAACCTTGCCAAATATTTTCAAACTTATTTTAAATCATTTCTTACTTATTTTAAATTATTTGTATATATTGACAAACAGTTTCAAAAGTCAAAAACCGATTTAAAGTAGGTTTGACCAATTTTTAAGCCAATTCAAAAATCCTCTTCCTATTTATTTGGTTGTTGCAGACAGCATGCCTTTAATGGATTCTGGCATTCCACTAAGAGAGAATGTAGCAGGTTTGTTGATGGGCTAGTTAGTGAAATTGACCCACCAACCGGTGAAATCAAGAATTATCGTTTATTGATTGGTATTCTGCTGAGGACTGTTGTTTTGATCTTTCTAAATGTTTCTCTTAGGGGCGGACCCACAAGGGGCTCTCTGGGTGCTTGAGCACCCATTAACCTATATATACTTTTATAGAAATTAAGACAATAGAATATAAAATTAAAGGCGAGCGCCCATGCAACAATGGTTCAGTTGGCGTGTTGGTTGTAAGTGGGAACTCAAGGATATTATTTTGCTTCTATGCCTGAGTTTGATTCCCTCTAAGCGCATCATTTTAAAAAAAAATATTTGAACTCTTCTCTTTCTACCATTTTACTCAAATTAGACTTTCTTTTATTCATTCTCTCACTGTTCACCCGGTCCTCTTAGCTAACTTTTCTTAAATAAATATTTTACAAAAGTTACAAAATTTCTTCTTCCTTTTTCAAGATAATTTTTATTCTAATTTTTTTATTGATCTTTTTACTCTTTTGTATTTAAATATAATTTTTTTTCTTACGACAAGTGTTCAATTTGTGCATTTATATTGTGATTTATAGCTAAAGAATCAATCACAATCTCAAAATCTTGAATCGGTCAATGCTCACGTCTATTATGCAACTTAATTTCTCAAAAATATAAACAGTCATGATCTTTCGTGTCTATTTACTCTTTCTTTCTCATTAGTCTAATTAGGAAAAATGAAAAAGGGAAGGGAAAAAATGGCGCCTTCGTTTAAGTTCTCCAATTCAAAAGCAAAAATATCCTCCTTCTCGATGGTTTACCTTTTTGGTAATTACAATCGTATGTAGAGGTATATTGTAACACCCCAGATTCGTGAAGGAAAAATTTGCAGAATTTTCAGATTTGGCAGGTGCCCAATCCGCATCAGGAGTTGGACAGCTTTTAAGTCAAGGGTGTTTTTGTCTTTTCCCACTCTTCTTTTAATTCCTAAATTAAAAGGGTTTTAGTTAGTCATTTAAAATCCTAGAAACCTAACTAGAACTTACCTAAGTCATTTAATTAACTAAAACAAAAGAAAAGAAGAGAGTAGAGAGAAGGGCGGCCGAAACCCTAGCAAAACCCTAGCCGCCG
>JAJOOO010024949.1:0-12838 GCA_029582685.1 Solanum piurae | reverse complement strand
CCATTACTAAGAGTAATTTAAACAGTATATGAACTTCATTGTAATATAAACATCATAACATTACATAATATATTCATATTAACATTACATACATAATATTTTCATAATAACATTCAATACATAACATAGGGAGAAACTTACTAAGATCTAAAAAACAGATAACTACTTACATGATGATGGTCGGAAATGAGGTTTCCCTTTCGGGAGCCCTCGGGTGACTTGCAGTTACTTGCAGGAAATAAACACTCACACTCTTTATACAAACACAACAAACAAACACTCACACTCTTTTTATTTTTGAAAGAAAGGAAATATGTAGACTAATTCTTAGAACTTTCTTTGTTGTATGCTCTGCTTGCTCTTCACTCTCTCTTTCTTTTGGCAAATGGCCTTCTATTTATAGCTGAGGATCCGGATCTTAAATTTGGATTTCAAATTTCGAATAAACTTTCTTTACCTGCCGGGTGCTCTTTGGGCCCCATCGTCATATGGCTTGTGAAACTTTTTCAAAATTTGATGGTCCTTCTTTTGTCTTCTTTTAGTAGTGGCCTCTTCTTTATAGGTAGTTGAGTCCTTTTTACAGTAGTGGATAGGTAGTGGAGTCTTTTTTATAATAGTGGCTCGTGATGTCATTGCTTACATATTCTTTTGTCTTCTTGTGTTGACATCATTGCTTATGTATTTCTCTAGGTATCTAGGTTGTGTAGCGCTTCGGAATCGAAACTCATTCCTGAATCATTGTCTTTATTTGGGTCGTAGTGCCGAGTAAATTGGTCTATTGATAGATCATGATCGTTTTCATCACTTCTACTCCCTGTGTCTTCGGGATCAGAATCTGCTGGTTCTGGCTCTGGGTTTTCTCGTATAATTTTTTCTTGTATAACCTCCTTAGTTTTTTCTTTAAGTAACTTGTAAAGGGAACTTTTTACTATTTTTTCTATTCTTTTATTTTATTTTCTTTTTTGTAAGAATCCTTTTGTCTTTTTACTAGTTTCTGCCACCGTATTGAAACTTGTTGGCAAAATTCTTACACTTTTTGGCAAAGTGTCAGCCATCAACGGATTTGATGAGTCTTTACCCGCTTTCGTTTGAACGGGACTAGTTATACCTTTAGCCGATACAATAGCTCTTTCTACATTCTTTGGGGAATGTACACCCATCTTATCCATTTTGAAATGAGATGGAGAACTCTTTGGTTCTTCTGAGTTGTCTTGAATTTGTAATGGTCTGGTTTGATTAGTATTTCCAAGTAAAAACTTTATTCTTTCTTGTAATGAGTGGATATGTTGGGTCAATTTTTCTTTCTCAGTCTCTAGTTTCTCAATTGTCTAGTTTAGTCTTTTGAATCCTTCAGTCATTAAAGAACAATGATCGCAGAAAATTATTTTGTCAGTATCTTTTTGGATATTATATTACAGAAAAGGTCTTGTAGTTTGTCTTAAAGCTGGGCTTATGAAATAATTTGGCCCAAGAGTTCCTCTAGCATAGTCTAGTGCTTCATTGAAATCGTTGAATCCTTTGAAAAGTGGGGTAGAAAAGTCTTTGATTGAGTCTATTACTTCTATCCATGTCTGAAAAACTCCTGGCAATCTCCCTTGGACTACTACGTAGAATCTGAATTTTTTGTCTTCATTTTTGTATGTAAAGTAATGGCTTAATGAATTTACCATTGAAATGAAATAACTATTGTCTCTGGGAATTTTGTTGTATGTTATCCACATGTTGTCTATTAGGCATCTTTGAGGTTTATCTATCTTCGTTTCTTGTTTTACCCTGAAACTTAGATTAGATGGGGGATAGAAAATTAGATTTTGTTTCCCAAAGTGTAGTCTTTCCATGCTCGCAGTATTTAGTCTTGTTTCCTCTAATCTTTTCTGTGGTTGAAATAAAGTATTTCTTAATAAAGTCTGCAAATATAAGTCTTTGTCTTTCTGTCCACTGTTACTTGAACTGGATGCCTTGTCTTTGTTCTTGCCTGTACACATTATGAAAATAAATAATTAATTTTCATAAGTCTGCTTAGTTAATCTGCTAAGGAATTATCTTTTCCCTTTATATGTTCTAAAGATATATTGTATATTGATGTAGCGTCTAAAAAATTTAGCCATCATCTTTTATTACTATTTTTTCCTTCTATTTTCTGGTGGAATTTTAAAATAGCCTTGCAATCAGTTCTTACCAAGTTTTTTTTTATTAATAATATATAATTTAAAACTATTTAGTTCATAAATGACTGCTAGTATTTCTGCATCTATGCTACTCATATTTCCTTTTTCTTTGTATTTTTCACTGTGATAGGCGCAAATTTTTTCGTCTTTCTTGTCTCCATATTTATTGTTTTTTATTTTTAATATTGCTCCCTATCCTTCTAGACTTCCGTCGGTTTCTACTATTGGGTAATCAGTTTCTAGTGAGAGGGCTAAATCTGCTATATTTTTAACCATTTGTTTGAGCTTTTGTACTAATTTTATGTCTTCCATATTGAATGTCTTTTGCCCATGAATTCCTATCTTAGAATATAAGGGTCCTTATACTTTTCCTAGGTCTTTTATAAAATTTCGTGCATAATTTAATATTCCTAGAAATTTTTGTAAGTCTTTAGTGTTATCTAATTTATCAGGCATGTCAAGGACCTTTTTTGCTATATGGGGTTGTAATTTTATCTTTCCATTTTCAATTTCTACCCCTAAGAATTTTATAAGATTCTTACATAATTTCATTTTCTTTTTAATAATTATAATTCCATTGTCTACAAACAATTTAAACACCGTTTGTAAATGTCCTAGATGTTCGTTGGTATTGTTACTAAATACTAAGATATCGTCTACATATACTAAAATGAAAATTTTATAATCTCTAAATATATTATCCATCTTTCTTTGAAAGATCGGAGGAGCTGTTTTTAAACCGAAGGGCATTACCAACCATTCGAAATGTCCTTCTGGGCAAGTAAAAGCTGTCTATTCTATGTTGTCTTCATGCATTTTGACTTGCCAGTATCCAGATTTACAATCAAACTTACTAAAAAAAAATCTTCCTTGTATTCGATTTATTAATTCTGATTTTTCTGGTAATTTATATCCATCCATTCTAGTATTGTCATTAAGTCTTTTGTAGTTTATTACCAGTCTAGTTTTTCCTCTTAGTATTTCATTATGATTTCTTACCATAAATGCGGTTGACCTATGTTTTGAAGTCGACCTTCTTATTACTCCTAAATTTAATAATTCTTTTATCTGATCTTTAAATTCTTTTAGGTCTTCATTTGTGGATTCTATTGAAGCAGTTTTAACAGTATATTCTGGGTTAATAATATCAAGTCTGCAAGTTATATGATTGGTCTCCCAGTGCTTCAGATGTCTTTCTCCAATTATTTCTAATTTATCTAAGATGGAAATTACTTCCTCTAGGTCTTTCTGATTTTTTATGACTCCTATATGTTGTAATCCCTTTCTGAAATTGTAAAGTTCTGTATTTATTTCTATTAAATTATAACTTTTTTCTAATTGTACATCAGATAAACTTAGTTCTAATAATTCAATTTCTTTAATTTCTTCTTCAATAACATGTATTTTAGTACAATTGCACTCTTCTCCTTTATTACATTTTAATGTATTTGTATTAGATTTATCAATATTTTTAAGATACCTAGATTTCGTTGGAACTGATTCTGTTGTTAATGAGGTCTGAGTCATATTTTTAGAAAAAATTACTCAGTCTCTAGTAAGGAGACAACTTCTGTCGTTATGTAATAAAAAGTCTAAACCTAAACCTAAAACAAAATCTATTTCTAATATTTAAATCTCTAACCCATATTTTTTCTAATCTATATGTGGGTTTATAAAAGTCTGCACATGTATTTAAAAACTTATTTGAACATTATTAACATAATGTTTATATATATTTGAAGATCCATCCATTTGCATGGTGCTTTGTGGCTCTGGAAATTCTTTTATTATTTCTAAAGGCAGGATACTTCTATTTATTATACTTTTTGTACATCCAGAGTTTACTAGAGCTAAAGTTTCTATTTCATAGTTTTGAATTCTTATTCTTGTTAGTATTTTGATAGTATTAATTTTCTTGTCTTCATTACAAATTAATCCTTTAAATGATTTATAGTCCTCCTTTCCATTCAAGAGCTCAATTTCTTCTACTGGCGTCGTATTTTGGTTAATTCCTTCCATTTTTTCTAATTTACTTATTCTGTCTTCTAAACTATCAATCCTTTTTTCTAAAGATATTAATGTTTTTTCTTTTATTGTTTGATCTATAACTTTGATGTTAAATATCTTGTCGATGCACATAAGTCATCCTTCTATATAGCAATTCATACATTTAGCTCTTCTGTCTTTACTGGGGTATCCTGTGCAATTAAAACATTTTTTACTATCTAAACCTTTTCCTTTGGAAAATTGGTGATCACATTGTATATTAACAAAAGTAAAATCTTTGATTTTTAAGTCTAATTTTTCTAATCCTATTTCGTTTATTAGAGTTTCTTCTTATGAATCAAAGGAATCTTGTTGTCTTCCTTCTAAAGCATCTATGCTTATTATTGAATATACGCTTTCATTATCTGACATGTATTCATCTACATTTATCAGGGTTTCTTGAAAGTCTTCTATAAGTTGGGCATTTCTTGTTCTACTATTATTTCTACCTGGACAAGTATTTGCTAGATGTTCTTCGCTTCCACATGTAAAACAAGATAGTCTATTTTTGTAAATTCTATTATTTTTATGTTTTCTTACATGTTTATCTTTATTTAAGTAAGGCTTTCTTGCCGTAGATTTTCTTAGATAATACATTTTCCTCAGTTTGTAGTCTTGGTTACTTTGATAAGTCTTTTTGTTACTTTGATCGTAGCTTTGCGTTGTGTATATATTTTTACAAAAACCGATCTCGTTTTGTTTTAATTGCTTTTGTATTTGTATATTTGTACATTTTTCTTGCAATATTTCCATAACATGCTGTATTTTATGTCCAATAGACCAGTTAGCATTAGGATTTTGCATTACTCCCTCTCTTTTGCTCCATCTTTCTTCTATTTCTCTTCCTAAGGCTCCAGAGAGTTTGTTAAAAAGCTTTTTTCCCAAGCTTTGGTCAAATGCATTACCGCTTATAGCGCAATAGTAAAAATAATCTTTTAAAAAATTCTTTATATGGCTCCAATTTGTGATACTAAGTTGTTCTAATTTTATTAGTTCATTCTTTTGTAACACTATCAAACCGCTATTTGGGTCTTCTCCCATTATTAGGCTGTGTATTTTATTAGTAAAATTATACGGGTTTGGTCCCATATTTACTAGTTCTTGGAAATCTTGAGGATAAGCTACCTTGTATGCTTCCCATACTCCTTTGATTGATTCTCCTAAGAAAGTCTCCATGTATCTATACATGGTTTCCGCAACTGTTTCACTATAATGATGTATATAATCTGCTACTACTATTCCTTTCCATACGTCTATTACTGAGTTCCATAATTGAGGGTCATGAGCCGCTATATTTAATATTTTCCCTCTATCTCCTCCATCTTGAAGTTTGATAGGGGCTTCTATTGGCATTCTTATTCCTATTGGTCTAACCATTTCTGGTTCTGTTGCCGGGTCTTGCCTAAATACACGGTGTCGTGGTAAGTTACCTATAGTATTTTCTACTGGTGTTATGGGGATTGTCTTTTGGAAGGGACTTGAACTAGAAGAAGCGGTTTCCATGAACTCTTTTAAACTACGTGTTGTTTCATCGTCGCTTTCTTCTTAGGTGTCTTTTTCTTTTCTATACCCATAATTATTTGTTCTAAGTTTGCACTCTTTAAAGTGTTTTTCTACTGTATAAATTTCTATTTCTCCTAATTTACAACCTTTACATTTAAATAAAGTTGTTGTATTTGCTTGATGTATTTCTTTAGCTTTTGCTATTGATGAATCTACTTCATAGTCTTCTTCCTCTTTGATTTGAATATTCATGCCCTCCATATTTATGGTTGATTCATTATCTTCTAAATCTTCATCTATTTCTTTTTTATCTGTATATTTATAATCAGTGAATCTGATTGATGTTTCACCCTTATTATTAGTGTATGTGAGGTGGTCATTTGGTCTTAGTACTTCTTTCGTACAGAATTTTTCTAAATTCCATTTTCTACCTGCATATTGTTCTGACTTTATTTTTAAAGGGTTCATTAATTTGATTCCTTTATTTTCCATTATACCTACTGCATCGTCTAGAAAAACACTTTAAAGAGTGCAAACTTAGAACAGATAATTATGGGTATAGAAAAGAAAAAGACACCCAAGAAGAAAGCGATGATGAAACAACACGTAGTTTAAAAGAGTTCATGGAAACTGCTTTTTCTAGTTCAAGTCCCTTCCAAAAAACAACCCCCATAACACCAGTAGAATATACTAATAGGTAACCTACCACGACACCGTGTATTTAGGCAAGACCCGATAACAAAACCAGAAATGGTTAGACCAAAGAGCACCCGACAGGTAAAGAAAGTTTATTCAAAATTTGAAATCCGAATTTAAGATCCGGATCCTCAGCTATAAATAGAAGGCCATTTGCCAAAAGAAAGAGAGAGTGAAGAGCAAGCAGAGCATACAACAAAGAAAGTTCTAAGAATTAGTTTACATATTTCCTTTCTTTCAAAAATAAAAAGAGTGTGAGTGTTTGTTTGTTGTGTTTGTATAAAGAGTGTGAGTGTTTATTTCCTGCAAGTAGCTACAAGTCACTCGAGGGCTCCCGAAAAGGAAACCTCATTTCCGACCATCATCGTGTAAGTAGTTATCTGTTTTCTAGATCTTAGTAAGTTTCTCCCTATGTTATGTATTGAATGTTATTATGAAAATATTATGTATGTAATGTTAATATGAATATATTATGTAATGTTATGATGTTTATATTACAATGAAGTTCATATACTGTTTAAATTACTCTTAGTAATGGTTAGTTCCTTACCTTCTTAGTAACCCCAATGGATTAACCTGTAATACCTAGGGAATTTGAAACTCCGCCATGGTCAGGGAACTAAAAGGACTGTGTATCCCAGGGTGTGGTTAAAGAAGCAGATGCTAAGAACATGGGCTAAGGAAAAGAGATGAACAGAGTAAGATGAAGAGAGAAGATGAATTTAAAAAATAATAATAAAAAGTAATTTGGGAGAAATTACATAGATTTAGCAACAAAAACTACTAAACTAGATAACGGAGCAGAAAGAGGGAGTACTGAGTAGGATTTTACAACTAAAACTTTACAACCGCAAGCACACATCATCAGTTTATCTTTAAAACATATTTTATTATTTAAACGTATTTTATTGACAACAATAACTACTAAACTAGATAACGGAGCAGAAAGAGGGAGTACTGAGTAGGATTTTACAACTAAAATTTTACAACCGCAAGCACACATCATCAGTTTATCTTTAAAACATATTTAATTATTTAAACGTATTTTATTGGTTAAAGATATGTAAACAAGTTTAAATGACAATAAAATGGAGTCCCCACTCCCCATAAACTCCAAAGGTTTAAACAAATAACTAGTCAAACTAATGCGGAAATTCAACCTCTAAACCTGATTGTACCAAAACTCTACTAACGACAAGTCTAAGAACAAGGGGTACAACCCCGAAACTAAACAACACCTTAACAAATAGTCTGAGTCCGACAAGAGTGGACTTAAACAAGGAAGATCCATGGCAGCCTGAAAGAACTGGTTCACCCTTGAATTCGGTCACGCTCAATAGTTACCTAGCTGAGGTCTATCAATAGCCACCTGAAGATGCCCTGTACTCAACAAAGAACAAGCAAGTGCAGTATCAGTACACAACCACCGTGTACTGGTAGGATCACGCGGCTATCCCAAAAGGTGAAACATATATAAGTCATTACAACAATAATAAACATGCATACACCGAACATATACAATATTAGCCATCACTTACGAACAACGCACAATTTCACAATTCTCAAGATATACAATTGTGTCAAGTCAATGGTCCTCTCATGGAACCCACACTCAAACTTTTAGTGTACCGGTTCGTGGTACCCGATCCAAGTTACTGTGTCAGACGTAACACCTGATTCCATGTTTATGCCGGAACGTGGCAACCGATCCCATTTTTATGCCGAAACGTGGCAACCGATCCCATTTTTATGCCGGAACGTGGCAACCGATCCCATTTTTAAGCCGGAACGTGGCAACCGATTCCAGTTAGTGTGTTGGAACGTAACATCCGATTCATTCAACAAATCACAATCACAATCACAATGTACATTCTCATAATCATATAATCAATTCATGATTTCATGGCATATAATTATTCAATCAACCTTATTTATGAGTAGTGTGATCAATAACGCAACATCATGCTCATAATGTAGTAATTGCAAACATATATCACACCAACATGAAATCACAACCACCACCTACCTCGAATCCAAGCTTGAATCCCCTAAGAAACTTGATTCTTCCCCTTCCAGATTTTTTCCGCTTGTTCTTGGTTTACAAACAATGATAATAATACGAGGATCAATAAATGATGTCTAATTACCCGGATTAAAGTCACACTATCAACCCTAGATCCCAATATCCAAATTAGGGCTTTTTCCACCATAATTCCTAGATCAAAATCCTCCCCCATTGATAATTACTCACAAGATTACATTCTACAGATGAAAAAATGGAATCGGGGAGTAAAAACCTTACCTTTAGTCTCAATAATGGTGGAAAACCGTTAATAAAACACCCGGGGTCATCTCCTAGCTCTCAAAGTCAAAAAGTGTAGAATAAAATGATTTTGGGGTTTTTTTCCGACTTAAATCGCGACTGGCCCGCTACAGCGGCCCCGCCCTGATGGGAATAATTTCGCCACAATGGCTTGCACGGAACCAGTGAGTCAATTTAAGAATTCCAAACCCCTATTTCATAACACACTTTCAACCCATGGAACTCAGAAACTACCTGTTCACGCTAAGATCAATTTCGAGAGTTCTACTCGCTCGAATTCAATTCCGTAAAGTCGTACGGTTCCTTAACGTCTTAGCTATCTACCAATGTAATCAAAATCATAGTTAGATCTCCCATTTGCTACCAGATTTCCCTAGACTTCACTGACTCTGATTTCGTCCAAATCTGGACTAGGCTAGGAATTCCCAAATTACTACCAAAAAGTTTTCTGGCCCCAATTATTTCCCCATTGGCTTTCCGTAAACGACGGAATCAGGTCGTTACAATAGATATCAATTTACCTATCACTCATCTCCGAGTGATCAACTAGGAAAGTCTGGCTAAGGTAAGGGTAGAGTAGTACCTGAATCTCTGAACAACTGGGGATACTTGTCTCGTATGTCCTTAGCTTCCGGACATCGCAATCAAGAATTTTAACCGGTTCTTTCTCATACAGAAGGTCTTGTTTAACAAGACCGAGTCTCACTTTATAAAATAATCTTCGTCCCCAAACCAACCAATTGAATACCCACACATCCTCTCATACAAGGCTTCAATGAAGTCATCTCAATATTCGAGTGATAATTATTGTTGTATGTACACTTAACTAACAACAAGGCTATTCCCAATAACCATCAAAGTTGATCGTACACATGTCTGCAACATGTTATCAAGGACCTTGACACAATCATCAGGACAAGTCCTTTCTCACATAAGTATGACAAAATTCTAAATCAATACTCGCTACAATTAGAAGTGACCCTGAACCAACCAACACACACTCATAATACCCAAACAATGATAGTTCTTATCAACGTCTCCATCTCACAACCCAAATTTCCATGAGCTTAAGTTATAAAAAATTGATCTTTAGAAACCAGATACTCATCGAAGGATATGTCTAAGCATACAAACCCTCCAACAACACTATTGAAAAGCTAGAATTAGTAATTGTAGATTACCTCTTAAGAACAGTAGAATTGGACCCAATGATCCCCATATTCAACCACACACAATAAATACATGACCACGACGACTAGAGGAATATTAAGATTATCGAACAACCATAAATACGCATGGTAACTCTTTTATGAATTTTCATAAGCAAGGTGGTATATGTAGAACCACCGAAATTCTTTAACAACTCCACGACAACACCAAATATGTCATTTGAAATAACCATGTCTTCCCAAATCATCCCACTCAACCAAGAGAATATCGCCGGATTGGTACACCTGACCCACCACCAAGGATCCACCTACAAAAGTGAAAACACATGTGATCATAACTAGTGACACATACTCACCACCGGGTACAAAACAAAATAGATGGTCACGTAAGAATTTTACGGAATAACACCAAAGGTTTTCCTCTAAAGAGTCGATACCAGTTATTTCTATTCACTTGACTCCACATATTCTTCATATCCTTCCACTGAAGCCCACAATCTCAATACTAACAACCATCATGAACACTCCGATCATTTACCTCACTCTAACCCAACACTTTTTAAATGAAAACCTCTCTTAGGTACTTTAATCAATCAAAAGTAATAAACTTTATGACTCAATCCATGTGTAAGTCCTTTCCAATGCTCAATACTGAATACAATTGATTATTTCTCACCTTGTAAATTCATACCTTGATAAATATATCACCACGAATGTAGACTTACAATAAAAAAATTGAATTGCAAATTCAACCGTATAACACAATCCCCAAATCTATCAACATTAGCTTATACCTTGAAGATTTTTTATGAATTCATGGATCTTCGCTTATCATTGATCGCCTATCCATCGATCTTACAATATCTTTCGCTAAAATTTCATTCGTACTCATTACTAAACTCAAAAACAAAAACAAGCACTTATAATCACACTCGAGCTAATGTATGTACACTCATTTCTCAAGTATTTTCCAATAGTTTTTAACCAATCTGATGTACCCGTGACACTATCAGCATAGCCACAACAAAACAAAGAAAATCACGTGTCTCTGAACCCAATTATCTACCACTCTGAAGATACCTTTTTAGCTTTTGCAATCAACCAAATTATGTTTGTTCTCGCCTCTCCCTAAAGGTTGTACTACATCCCACTATTTTTTTCTTCATTATGACTCTAGCTCTTTTAAATTATGTTCGAGTGGTGTCCCACCATCTCTTAAAACATTGCATACAATCACGTTACTCACCAAATATTAGAAAATCATGACATTAGATACTTACAAGTCGTAATTACTATACAAAATTTGCTTAACCAACGATCTTATTATATAGTTGCATTCCATAACAATTCATCATGCATTCTTACTACCATTATGCTCAATCAGTCTTGACTATCACTACGAAGTCAACCTTTTAATCAACATGACACCTCAAACTCAGGTATACTCATCAAATTCAAAGGACCAACCCAATTTTTATACGCACTTTCTTACTAAAATCGTAATTTTTCTTCACCCAAGTATACTCAATGGGACTTTCTTTATTCATACGCTTGTCATTCCGGTATCAATCCACTCATTTATAGCTTAAGAGAAAATCACCAGTCCCCATACTACCATCCTTCTTCTTAACAAACAAGAAAGGAACACCCCACGGGGAAACACTATGAGGGATGAAACCTTAATCAAGAAGCTCCTAGATTTGAGCTTTAAGCTCTCTCAATTCTGACACCACATGAATAGACTCAATAGAGGGGGATTCAACCTCAACATCCCAATTATGAGCTAATTACGCCAAACAATCCTGCCCCACCAATTGCTTACCCCGCAAGAAAGATATGACCTTAGCTGACTTAGGCTTGTACCCCCTTCCCACTTTAACCTTTCCCTACTCGGGATCTCTAGAGTTATCGACTTAGCATTACCATTAAGCATAGCATAATAGGGGGACAACCAAGTCATGCCTAAGATTATATCAAGTCAGTCATATCCAGCATAACCAAATCAACCCAAATATGAAAATCCATAAATACAACAGGGCAACACGATATACATGGGTGACTACGACTGACTCTTCAACTGGGGTAGAAACATGGATGATAGCATCAAGTATATCACAAATCATATCAAATTCTGAGGTAAATTGCATAGACACATAACAATAAGTAGAACCTGGATCAAACAACACATTTGTAACACTTCAGAAATCAGACCCAGAAAAAAATTCAGAAAATCAGAAGCTACGGACACCACCTACGGACCGTGGGACGACTTACGGTCTGTGCTGGTGGTCCGTAGATGAACACTGCAACCTAGCTCAGAAAAATTGGCTAAGTTTCGACTCACGGACAGACCCACAGTCCGTAGATCAAACCACGGTCCGTGGATCAAGACTCCCTTACCTAGCATCTGACATGAACTACGGTCGACCAGCATGGACCGTCATTCGATCCACGGTCTGTAGGTCTGACCATAGGTAAGGGTCAACAACCAGTTAGCTGAAAATTGTTGATGGGTCAACTTCAGATGGTCATAAATTTTAGCACAAAAGAAATTACATGTCCCATGACCTATGATATGATAGATAATTGAATCCTCTTTCCAACGCCACCGATTTTGCTAAAATTTGACCTCCGAGTAAAAAGTTATGCTCGTTTTAGTGAAGGCTTGTCGAGAGACCTGACCGACGGACCGTCGATTGATTGACGGCCCGTCAGTCCAATCTGTCGGTCACTCCGACAGCAATTAAGTCAGGGGTCTTTTGGTCTTTTCCTATTTCGTTAACCCCTAAGATACGTCGTTTAAACTCTAAATCATGAGATTTTAATCAGTTTAAGCCTAGGAACATAACTAGAACTTAACTAAGTCAAATCATTAATCAAACTTAGAAAAATTAGAAGCAAGAGAGGAGAAAAAGGCCAAGAACCCTAGTTCA